>OX387256.1:652086-659586 GCA_947562095.1 Branchellion lobata | reverse complement strand
TTTTTGGTGTTTTGTTTTTTTACAATTGTTTTTTTTGTTGGTTTTTCATTTTTTTGCGATGGCGTTTTGATGAAAGCATTAATTTGAGATGTGTCAATTTTGTTGCATAGAAACCTGATGATGAGATTGTTTTTCAATGATATTTTCGACAAAAATAGTTTTTTTTTTTAATTTGTTTTTTTAAATTAAAAAATCTATTTATTTAACGGTCAAAAAAGTAGCAAATCTATAGCAAAAAACCAATAAAAAAACAATGTTTTTTTAAAAACACTTTCAGTTTTGTTTTAGCAATCCGTCACACAATCAAGAGGCTGAAAAAAATAAAAACCAAGAAAAACTATGAAAAAACGGAATTTTGATGTAGCTGCCAAATTTTTCTAACATTGGGAAAATAATGCAATTAAGGAAAAGGTGAAAACAACCGAAGATGGAATGATAGAAAATAAATCAAAAAAGGTACAAAACTTTGAAAAAAAAATTAAAAAAAAAAAACTAAATAAATGGAAATGTTGTTTGAATGTTACCGGAAATTGAAAATGGAGAAAAAAAAAATTAATGAATGAAAAAAATTGAAATTCAAAGGGAAGATTGAAATACAGCAAGCTTCACTGAGGGATTTGGTGGTGTTGCTTGGGATTTGGTGGTGTTGCTTTGAAAGTTGAAACACGTGTGGAAGGCCGACTTATTGATCATAGTGATGGATGGATGGATGGATGGATAGATAGATGGGTGGACGGATGGATGGATGGATGGATGGATGGTTGGATGGATGGATGGATGGATGGATGGATGGATGGATGGATGGTTGGGTGGATGGGTGGATGGATGGATGGATGGAAGGATAAATAGATCGATAGATTGATGGATGGATGGATGGATGGATGGATAAATGGATGAATGGATGGATGGATGGATAAATGGATGAATGAATAGATGAATAGATGGATGGATGGATGAGAAATTGGAAACTGATTGAAAAGAAAATTTGGAAAGTTATTGATGAATAAGTGGATGAATGACTGGGGAAATGATGGATGAAAATGAAATAGATGGATGGTGGCTGGATGGAAGGACAAATAAGATAAATGTAAAATGAGTGGAAGATGGATGGAAGATGGATGGAAGATGGATGGAAGATGGATGGAAGATGGATGGAGGATGGATGGAAGATGGATGGAAGATGGATGGAAGATGGATGGAAGATGGATGGAAGATGGATGGAAGATGGATGAAAGATGGATGGAAGATGGATGGAAGATGGATGGAAGATGGATGGAAGATGGATGGAAGATGGATGGAAGATGGATGGAAGATGGATGGAAGATGGATGAAAGGTGGAAAAATAGAAAATAATCACATGGATGATTGGGAGAGTACTGCACGACAGGAGTAATAAAGGAGTGATGATGATGATGCTATGGTGCTCATGGCGTGAGATTATTTTTTTGGGGTTAAAATGATTAGCAAGATGATGGTGATTGTGTGGTAGTGAGTATAAGGATTAGAATGGTGATGATGATGATGGTGATGATGATGATGATGATGATGATGATGATGATGATGATGATGATGATGATGATGATGATGATGATGATGATGATGATGATGATGATGATGATGATGATGATGATGATGATGATGATGATGACAATAAAAACAGATCATCAAAGATATTCTACGTGAGTAGAAGATGATGGACTTTCAGTAATTCCAGCTGAATGAAATTTTATTTCGTAAATCTCATTTTTGAGAATTTAACAAAAGTTTGTTCTACTACCCCTGTAATCATAATCCTAAACTTAATTCAAAAATTCCGTGCCGTCAAACGTTTTGCAAAACTGGGAAAATAACGAAAAGAAACTTCCAAACAAAATTATTTTTTTCCAAAATGAATTCTTTTTTTTTCAGCCAGTAATTTTGTTTTGTCTTTTTTTTTAATTCAATTTTTTTTGCAATTCCAGATAATTAGTTTTTAGTTAAAAAATATTCCTCAAGTCCGCACATCTGAGGTTATTTTTTTGTTTCTCAATTTTTTTTCAAAACTCACAAAGGTTTTTTCAAAAGGTTTTAGGCAGCTTAACTTTTCACCCACATCTATCGAATCTTTCCTTTTTCTTTTTTTTCGTTTTTTTTCCTATTTTTTTTGAATTCGCCAAAACTCGTAAATAATTTTTTTCGAGAAGTAGTATTATTTTGAAAAATCATTTTCCAATTTTTCCCATAATTACCTTCAAAATTGTTTTTTTTCCGCTACTTGCTGACTCCCCATGGTCCTCCCACCCCTCCCCTCCACAAACCTATTCTCTTTATTTATCACCAACTACACCCTCACACGCCACACCAATGTACAGCACAGATGCACCAACACTTTTGACTCATCTTCCCCCTCCCCCCCTCTTTCCCCCCCTCTCCCCCCCTACCCCTTCTCCCCCTCCCTCTTCTCTTCCCCCACCCCTCCCCCTCAAGCTGTATTTTTACAACTACCCACTCCTCCAACATTCTCTTTTTTCGAAAACTTGGCTTCTCATAACAGATCCTATTTTCTTTCATCAACCATCCTCATCCACCATCCTCATCCACCATCTTCATCCACCATTCTCATCCACCATCCTCATCCACCATCCTCATCCACCATCCTCATCCACCATCCTCATCCACCATCCTCATCCACCATCCTCATCCACCATCCTCATCCACCATTCTCATCCACCATCCTCATCCACCATCCTCATCCACCATCCTCATCCACCATCCTCATCCACCATCTTCATCCACCATCCTCATCCACCATCCTCATCCACCATCCTCATCCACCATCCTCATCCACCATCTTCATCCACCATCCTCATCCACCATCCTCATCCACCATCCTCATCCACCATCCTCATCCACCATCCTCATCCACCATCCTCATCCACCATCCTCATCCACCATTCACATCCACCATCCTCATCCACCATCCTCATCCACCATCCTCATCCACCATCCTCATCCACCATCCTCATCCACCATCCTCATCCACCATCCTCATCCACCATCCTCATCCACCATCCTCATCCACCATCCTCATCCACCATTCTCACCCACCATCCTTCAATGCCACAACGTCCTCCCACTCCCGCCAGATCCCAACTATGGATATTTCCAGCTTTTTTAGCACAAGCATCTGGCTCATCATCTTCTTCTTCATCCTCATCACCTCGTCACAGTTGCTACGTTCGGCTGTCACGCCATTCTCCACTTCTTTCACCATCCTTCACTTTCTGCTGCTGGTGGCTGTAGCTACCAATATGTGGCTGCTTCTGTGTGCAGGTTATGGTGGCTGTGGCGGTTGTGGTGGTGAGTGATGGTTGTAGTAGCTGTGGCGGTTGTGGTAGTGAGTGATGGTTGTGGTGGCTGTGGCGGTTGTGGTAGTGAGTGATGGTTGTAGTAGCTGTGGCGGTTGTGGTAGTGAGAAGATGGTTGTGGTGGTTGTGGCGGTTGTGGTAGGGAGAAGATGGTTGTGGTGGCTGCGGTAGTAAAAAAGTGGCTGTAGTGGCTGTGGTGGTTGAAGCAGTGGTTTGGTGGTGTGGTTGTAGTCGCAGTAGTTTGGTGGTGTGGTTACAATAGTTGTTTTAGATGTGGTGGTGCTTGTGTGGTTGTACTGATTGTGGATTTGATGGTCGTAATTCGAGAAGCGGTGGTAGGTATGCTATAGTAAACATCATTACCACGTTGTTCTCTATTGTCAGCCCCAGCCACTCCACATCCCAATCAATCCACATCCTATAATAATAATCCCCATCCAATAATAATATTATTATAATTTTTTTTACTCCATTGTTCTCCGCCCCATCACCTTCCACCCCCATTAATATTCCATCTCCATATCTCATATTTTCCACAACACCTCATCTGCATGCTTCACATGTCACGCAACACCCTTCGTTTCCACACCCCACACACGTGACACACCTGTCATACCCACCCACCATACAACCACCCCCACACCCACCCACCAATACAACCACCCCCACACCCACCCTCACACCCATTTCCACACCTACCCACGCATCACTACTCCCTCAACAGCCACTTCTATTTGCACCTCCCTCACAGACTCGCATCCATCAGCCTCGGAAGAGGCCTGCAGGATTCTGGTGAGTCTGGAGCTCTTCCTCTGCAACAACCAACTCCTTCATCTCACCTTCCACTCCCTAGATGCATATCTCCATCTCAGCACCTTCGTATCCCGCTCTGGTTGCTATGACGATGGAGAGGGCGGTAGTGGTAGTGTTGGTTGCTGCTATGGTAGTAATGCTGGAAGTTGCTATAGAAACAGTGCTAGAAAAGGTTGCTATGGTAATGGTGATGGTGGTTGCTATGGGAATAAAAGAAGGTTTTATAGTCAAGTATGTGGTTGTTACGATGACTTTTGTGGTGGTTATGAAAAAAAAAATGAAGAAGGCGGTGGGGGAGATGGGTGGCTGGGAGCTATAAAAAGTTGTTGTGGAGGTGGTGGTTGTTATGGAGATGGTGGTTGTTATGGAGATGGGGGTTGTTGTGGAGATGGTGGTTGTTGTGGAGATGGTGGTTGTTATGGAGATGGTGGTTGTTATGGAGATGGTGGTTGTTGTGGAGGTGGTGGTTGTTGTGGTGGCAGACGAAGTTGTTATGGTAGTGGTGGTGATAGTAGCGATGGTGATGGTGGTGGCGATAGTGGTGGTGATGATGGTGGTGATAGTGGTGGCGATGGTGGTGGTGATGATGGTGGTGATGGTGGTGGTGATGGTGGTGGCGATGGTGGTGGTGATGGTGAAGGAGATAGTGGGCTTCATGGCGGGATTGATAGAGGGATGGAAGAGAAAATCGCTGGAGGAGATGATAGAGCAGTTATTGATTGTGAGGCACAAAATAATGGTCTCACTAATGGCCAACTGTTTTCATCCGTTCTACCACAAAAACAAACAAGAGAAAAAATAAACATAAAAACGCAACAACAACAACAACCAATGCAACAACAACAACAACCAATGCAACAACAACAACAACCAATGCAACAACAACAACAACCAATGCAACAACAACAACATTTAAAACTACAACAAAAATATTCAAACCAAAGACAGCGACTTTCCAAACAACAACAAAAACAACAACATTTCAAACAAGAACAACAACAACATTTTAAACAAAAACAACAACAACATTTTAAACAAAAACAACAAAATTCTAATCAAGGACAACAAAAAAAACAAAAATTCGGTCACGTGGGGACGCTGGTATGGCTGTTGTCTCCATGGGTTGTGTCCATCATTCAATCAACTGTTGAGTTTGTGCTTGATAAGACGGAGGTTGCTGGCCGGAAAAAGGTTTACATGGCACCAGGGATGTGTTTTATTCCCGAAAAAAACTTCGTTATTTTGGGTTTTTGGTTTTCTTTTATGTTTCCCGTTTTGGTGGCCATTTTGTTTCTGTCGCTATGGAGTCGTAAGTTGGTGGCGAATTTTGGACATTTTCCACTAACGATTTCTCTTGGAAGTTCTCTTTTAAACGCCCTCTCACCGCTGTCATGTATACACTGCAAACGACACGCAAAGGCGCTGTGCTTTTCACGCAAAAAAAGAACCTGCAGCGCTACAAAAATAAAAAAAACGCGCGTAAAAATTGACAAAGAACTCTCTCGAAGTGGTCACAGCGCAGAGCTGGTTGGAAGAAAGACCAGAGAAGTAGCAAATGAGACTGAAAGGGCGAATGACGCGCTTCTTCTTTCACCGCTTGGTTCCTTTGAACACCATTCTCTCTTTCATTCTTTCTTCAAAAGAGCTTTCAATCCATCCGTCTGTCCACGCCACGAGCTGAAAGGAATTGTGACGAAAAGACGCAGAGAAAATTTGTGCAGGAAATATAACAGGTTGAAGAGTTATGAGAATCAAAATGCGGGAGATGAAGATGAGGAAGAGGAGGAGAAAGAAGAAGATGAGGAGGAGGAGGAGGAGGAGAAAGAAGAAGATGAGGAGGAGGAGGAGAAAGAAGAAGATGAGGAGGAGGAGGAGAAAGAAGAAGATGAAGATGAAGAAAGGGAAAACGAAGAGGAAAAAAAGAAAAGAGAAGATGAGGACGAGGAAGATGAAAAAAAAGAAAGAGAAGAAGAAGAAGAAGAGGAAGAAGAAGAAGAGGAAGAAGAGGAAGAAGAGGAAAGTGATGGTAATGATGAAATCTTGAGGGAATCAAGTGGAGATTTGGTGGGAGTGAGAAAGGAGGTTGCGAAAGCAGGAGTCGAAATGTATAGCTGCGTAAATCTAAAGAAGAAAGCTAATAGAACTGTCGTGTTCTGGAGCGTTGGTGGTTGTGGTGGTGGTGGTGGTGGTGGTAGTGGTGGTGGTAGTGGTGGCTGTGATAGTGGTGGCTGTGGCGGTACCTGTGTTGGTAATGGCTGTAGGGGTGGTGGTGACTGTGTTGGTGACAATGGTGGTAATGATGATGACGAGGATGATGATGGTGATGATGATGATGATGGTGATGATGGTGATGATGATGATGGTGATGATGATGATGATGATGATGATGATGATGGTGATGATGATGATGATGGTGATGATGGTGATGATGATGATGGTGATGATGATGATGATGATGATGATGATGGTGGTGATGATGATGATGATGGTGATGATGATGATGATGATGGTGATGATGATGATGATGATGATGATGATGATGGTGATGATGATGATGATGGTGATGATGGTGATGATGATGATGGTGATGATGATGATGATGATGATGATGATGGTGGTGATGATGATGATGATGGTGATGATGATGATGATGGTGATGGTGACAAGCTGAAAAGGTATAGGAGCCACAACTGCAACAACAGTAGTAACCGAGGGGGAGCTGAGAAGAACAATGAGAACGAAAGAACCTTTTTTCGTAGTGGAGGTGGCGTGGAAATGAAGAAAGGTGCTGAAAAAGAAGAAATTGATAGGCAGGAGATTGCTGTTCCATTGAATTTATGCCCTATAAAACTCGCGGAGAAATTGGGAAAAGAGGTTGGGATAGGATTGGTGGAAGAAGGTGGGTTGAAGTTGGGGGAGGAGGAGTTGGGGGAGGAAGAGTTGGGGGAGGAAGAGGGATTGTGGGTGGGGGGTAGTATGGGTTGGGGGGAAAAGAGTGAGTTAAAAATGGAGAGAAGTATGAGACAGAAGGATAGAGATGCGTTGAAGATGGAGAAGATCTTGGAAAGCGGTGAAAAGATGAAATTTGCATTAAAAACTGGAAGAAAAAAAATGAAACAAGAGGGGGAAGTGAGTGGTGGAAGGGGTACGAAGAGACATGGAAAAAATGGAAAAAAAAATGGAAAAAAAAATGGAAAAAAAGATGGAAAAATGAAAACAAATGAAGAAGAAAAGAAGATTGTTGGAAAAGAATTAGTCAAGGAAAAAAAAGAAAAAAAAGAAAAAAAAAAAGGTTTGAAAAAAGAAGTAAAAAAAGAAGTGAAGGAAGTGGAAGAAGAAG
>OX387256.1:644586-647086 GCA_947562095.1 Branchellion lobata | reverse complement strand
AATATCAATCTTATATCGCCTGGAGTGATGGAAACTGGAAGAGAGCAACATCAAAACATGGTGGAAAAACTGGAAAAAAAAATAAATAAAAATTAAGTTTTCAAAAATGAAAAAATATATAAAATTCAAAAGTTATTAGAAGTGAAACATAAAAAAAAATTAGGGAAAAAATGAAATAAGAGAAGAAATTGTTTGATAAATACAAAATTGTGAAATATTTCTTGAAAACAAAAAAAGTTTTGGAAAATTCGAAAAAAAAAAAAACTTTATGGAAAACGCTTTAAAAAAAAAGATTTTTTAACCTCGAAAAATGTATCGTCGCAATTTTTTAGGCGCCAAACTCCAAACTTCATTTCAGAAAAATGAAAAAAAAAATATATGTAATAATTTTGTAATATAAAAATAAAATCTTTCAGAAGCAAAAATATCATTTTTTTACCTTTTTAAAAAAACCTGATTTGTAGTAAAAATGTTTTTGTGATAAAAAAAATATTTTTTAAAATAACGATATTAATTTTTAAATAATAAAAATATTTTTTAAATAATAAAATTAATTTTTGGATTAAAATATACTTTCAAATCAAAAATAGCTTTCCACAAAAATAATTTTTTTTTTAATTTTCACAAAAATAAAAAAGGATTTTTTTAAATTTTCACAAAAATAAAAAATATTTTTTTTTTAATTTTCACAAAAATAAAAAAGATTTTTTTTTAAATTTTCACAAAAATAAAAAGTTTTTTGATAACAAAAAGCCTCTAGACCTTCAAATCACTTACGTCTAATGCCATCATCTAATGTTCCCATTTATAAGTTGCCGATTAAAAATTTCAACATTTTGTCTCAAAATATCTTTTTCTTTATCTATTTTTTTCAATATTATTTTTTTCAATATTATTTTTTTTAATATCAATTTTTCTCAAAATATCAATTTTTCTCAAAATATCCGTTTTTCTCAAAATATCAATTTTTCTTCAAAATATTTTATTTTTAAATAATAATTTTTTTAATATTAATTTTTTTCAAAACGTTAATTCTTTTTCTAAAGTGTTTTTTTTTTCAATTTTAATTTTTTTCAGTTTTTTTTTCTCTGAAGTGTTCAATTTTTTTTTTGTTTTTTCATTTTTTTATATAACCAATTAATTTTTTTTTTGTTTTTTTAAATCCTCATCAAGCATGTGTTCCATTATTACATTCAATTAAATAGACTGTTTTTAATATATATTTTCCAAAACATATCAAATTATCTATTTTCAATTATTTTTGGTTTCATTTTGCTATTTTTCCCCTCTATAAACCACTCATTTTCATCCACACGCTCAAACATTAATCCGTTTTCCCCAAAAAAGCTTTATCTTTCCTTAATCTGCTCCATAAACTATTATTTTCCATTCAAAAATTATATTTTTTGAATTTTATTAGAAAATATTTTTAGAATCATTTTTTCATCTATCTATCTATTCTCCTTCTATCCCTCCATCCATCCATTCATCCATCCATTCATCCATTCATTCATCCATCCATCCATCCATTCATCCATCCATACATCCATCCATTCATCCATCCATAAATCCATTCTTCTATCCAACCATTCATTTATCTATCCCCCCATCAATCCATCTACCCATCCACTCATACATCCACACATCCATCCATCCATCTATCCATTCATCACTCCATCTCTCCATCCATCCCCACCAATTTACATCAAAAAACATTCGAAATTTTTTTCTAATTCCTTTTAAAGATTCACTTTTAAATTGAAAAAAAAATACTTTTTAGATAGATCTTTGCTTAATTTTCGGTTTTTTCAAACCTGCATGTACACTTTTTCTTGGTTTGATTCAATAAAAGTTGCCAAGCGACAACTATTTGAAGGTTATCATTATATTATTAGTATTATTTTTTTTATATTTTTAGTATTAGTCATCATATTATTAGTATTATTCATCATATTATTAGTATTACTCATCATATTATTAGTATTATTCATCATTTTATTAGTATTATTCATCTTATTATTAGTATTATTTATCATATCATTAGTATTATTTATTATAGTATTTATTTATTTATTTATTCATCTATTTATTGATTTATCCATGCAGTTGTTTATTTATCAATATTTTTCTGAACGCAACATTCCAAAGAAAAAAAGTCATTGTTCGATTAAATGTTGAAAAAAAAACCGCTATATAAATTTTAAAAGCATGAAAAAATCAAATTAACTGAATATTTGAGGAAATATTGTCGATGTTAAAAAATAAACAAAAACGGTTGTTTAGTTAGACCAATGAAACAAAAATAAAATGATCCAAAGGTGGTGGGCGTAAAAAATAATTGAAAACTATTTTCAAAAAACGAAAAAAAAAAATAAATAAAAACCAAGTTGTTTTTAGTTTTTATCTGAGTAGTAGAAGTAGTAGTAGTAGTAGTAGTAGTAGTAGTAGTAGTAGTAGTAGTAGTAGTAGTAGTAGTAGTAGTAGTAGTAGTAGTAGTAGT
>OX387256.1:629586-637086 GCA_947562095.1 Branchellion lobata | reverse complement strand
AACAAAAACAACCTAAACAACAACAACAACAAAAACAACACAAACAACAACAACAGTATTAAAAACCTTGAACCTCATCCATGTTTATTGTTAACTTGTTCCTGGTTCATCGACATCTTTGTTCTTGGCACGTATGTTCTTGAGTTTATTATGACGTCAGCCGCTTCTTTTTGTCTCCAAACAAAAGCCTTTTGAACTCTGCGTGACGGCTTTGAGAAAAAATAATTTTTAATTTAGACGGGGCTTTCCCACCGAGTGTCCGATTTACTGTGTTACTACGTGTAAGAAAGATAGTCCTGTTATTATCGTTCATTTTTTATTGTTCTTTTTCAGTACTTATAAAAAAAACAATAAAATTAACATCAAAATGAACCACAATCATAAAGAAGAACGTGGAATAACAAAAATAATAATAGTAGTAATAATATAAATAATAATAATAATAATAATAATAATAATAATAATAATAATAATAATAATAACAATAATAATAATAATAATAATAATAACAATAATAATAATAATAATAATAATAATAATAATAATAATAATAATAATAATAATAATAATAATAATAATAATAATAATAATAATAATAATAATAATAATAATAATAATAATAATAATAATAATAATAAAAATAACAAAAGTCTCATTTTATTGTTTGTTTTGTTCATGTTGTTAGCGATATTGATCAAAAATGGATCCATATGATAATATTTTATTCTTGGCGCAAAAATTAATATCATCATCATCATCATCATCATCATCATCATCATCATCATCATCATCATCATCATCATCATCATCATCATCATCATCATCATCATCATCATCATCATCATCATCATCATCATCATCATCATCATCATCATCATCATCATCATCATCATCATCATCATCATCATCATCATCATCATCATCATCATCATCATCATCATCATCATCATCATCATCATCATCATCATCATCATCATCATCATCATCATCATCATCATCATCATCATCATCATCATCATCATCATCATCATCATCATCATCATCATCATCATCATCATCATCATCATCATCATCATCATCATCATCATCATCATCATCATCATCATCATCATCATCATCATCATCATCATCATCATCATCATCATCATCATCATCATCATCATCATCATCATCATCATCATCATCATCATCATCATCATCATCATCATCATCATCATCATCATCATCATCATCATCATCATCATCATCATCATCATCATCATCATCATCATCATCATCATCATCATCATCATCATCATCATCATCATCATCATCATCATCATCATCATCATCATCATCATCATCATCATCATCATCATCATCATCATCATCATCATCATCATCATCATCATCATCATCATCATCATCATCATCATCATCATCATCATCATCATCATCATCATCATCATCATCATCATCATCATCATCATCATCATCATCATCATCATCATCATCATCATCATCATCATCATCATCATCATCATCATCATCATCATCATCATCATCATCATCATCATCATCATCATCATCATCATCATCATCATCATCATCATCATCATCATCATCATCATCATCATCATCATCATCATCATCATCATCATCATCATCATCATCATCATCATCATCATCATCATCATCATCATCATCATCATCATCATCATCATCATCATCATCATCATCATCATCATCATCATCATCATCATCATCATCATCATCATCATCATCATCATCATCATCATCATCATCATCATCATCATCATCATCATCATCATCATCATCATCATCATCATCATCATCATCATCATCATCATCATCATCATCATCATCATCATCATCATCATCATCATCATCATCATCATCATCATCATCATCATCATCATCATCATCATCATCATCATCATCATCATCATCATCATCATCATCATCATCATCATCATCATCATCATCATCATCATCATCATCATCATCATCATCATCATCATCATCATCATCATCATCATCATCATCATCATCATCATCATCATCATCATCATCATCATCATCATCATCATCATCATCATCATCATCATCATCATCATCATCATCATCATCATCATCATCATCATCATCATCATCATCATCATCATCATCATCATCATCATCATCATCATCATCATCATCATCATCATCATCATCATCATCATCATCATCATCATCATCATCATCATCATCATCATCATCATCATCATCATCATCATCATCATCATCATCATCATCATCATCATCATCATCATCATCATCATCATCATCATCATCATCATCATCATCATCATCATCATCATCATCATCATCATCATCATCATCATCATCATCATCATCATCATCATCATCATCATCATCATCATCATCATCATCATCATCATCATCATCATCATCATCATCATCATCATCATCATCATCATCATCATCATCATCATCATCATCATCATCATCATCATCATCATCATCATCATCATCATCATCATCATCATCATCATCATCATCATCATCATCATCATCATCATCATCATCATCATCATCATCATCATCATCATCATCATCATCATCATCATCATCATCATCATCATCATCATCATCATCATCATCATCATCATCATCATCATCATCATCATCATCATCATCATCATCATCATCATCATCATCATCATCATCATCATCATCATCATCATCATCATCATCATCATCATCATCATCATCATCATCATCATCATCATCATCATCATCATCATCATCATCATCATCATCATCATCATCATCATCATCATCATCATCATCATCATCATCATCATCATCATCATCATCATCATCATCATCATCATCATCATCATCATCATCATCATCATCATCATCATCATCATCATCATCATCATCATCATCATCATCATCATCATCATCATCATCATCATCATCATCATCATCATCATCATCATCATCATCATCATCATCATCATCATCATCATCATCATCATCATCATCATCATCATCATCATCATCATCATCATCATCATCATCATCATCATCATCATCATCATCATCATCATCCACATCATCATCCACATCATCATCATCATCATCATCATCATCATCATCATCCACATCATCATCATCATCATCATCATCATCATCATCATCATCATCATCATCATCATCATCATCATCATCATCATCATCATCATCATCATCATCATCATCATCATCATCATCATCATCATCATCCCCATCATCCACATCATCATCATCATCATCATTATCATCAAATGGTACAGAACATGATGAAAAATCAAAACAATTAAAATAACTGAAATCAGCAATAAGTGAACGTCATAAGAACTGTCAACTGTCTGTCACAAGGAACAAAGATTAAAAAGTCTTTGACCCCAGGTAGGCATATGATCACTTCTCAATTCCTCCAACGTCAAAACATCTATAATTAAAAGATTTTAATTATAGATGTCTAATTATAGATGTCTAATTATAGACGTCGAATAAAAGGGTCTAATAATAGATCTAACATTCATTATTAGCCCCTTATTCATGCAAGACACGCCAACCTGTCTATTTTGGGACATTTTAATAACGAAGCCCTCGATTTATGCTTTTTTCATCCTCTTTGCGCTGCCCTCCATAAACTTTCCACCTATTGTTCTGTCACTCACTCATTCTACAATTCACTCATTCTACAATTCACTCATTCTACAATTCACTCATTCTACAATTCACTCATTCTACAATTCACTCATTCACTCATTTTGCAATTCACTCATTCTGTCATTCACTCATCTTTTCATTCATTCATTCTGTCATTCATTCATTCCTTCGTTCATTCATTCTGGCATTCATTCATTTCTTCGTTCATTCATTCTGTCATTCACTCATCTTTTCATTCATTCATTCTGTCATTCATTCATTCCTTCGTTCATTCATTCTGTCATTCATTCATTTCTTCGTTCATTCATTCTGTCATTCACTCATCTTTTCATTCATTCATTCTGTCATTCATTCATTCCTTCGTTCATTCATTCTGTCATTCATTCATTCCTTCGTTCATTCATTCTGTCATTTTTCTTGTTTCCATTAATCATTTTGTCGTGCAGTATTTGTTTATACACGCATTATGCCTTCACGTTTGAGCTCTCATCCATTCATCAACCCATCCATCCACTTCTCTATCCACCATCTATCACATGCATGGTGGGTGGTGAATGCATGCATGGTGGGGTGGTGAATGCATGCATGGTGGGGTGATGAATGCATGCATGGTGGTTTGGTGAATGTATGCATGTTGGTTTGGTGAATGTATGCATGGTGGGGTGATGAATGCATGCATGGTGGGGTGGTGAATGTATGCATGGTGGGATGATGAATGCATGCATGGTGGGATGATGAATGCATGCATGGTGGGGTGATGAATGCATGCATGGGGGTGTGGTGAAAGCATGCATGGTAGAGTGGTGAATGTATGCATGGTGTGGTGGTGAATGAATGCATAGTGTGGTGATAAATGCATGCATGGTGGGGTGATGAATGCATGCATGGTGGGGTGATGAATGCATGCATGGTGGGGTGGTGAATGTATGCATAGTGGGGGTGGTGAATGAATGCATAGTGTGGTGTTAAATGCATGCATGGTGGGGTGGTGAATTCATGCAATACAATACAATACAATTCCATACAATAAATTAGGACGCATGATTAAAGTACGATACAGTCTTATCAGCCTGGCACTGCCTTATACCGCCTTACAAATCAAACATTATTAAACTCTCATGAAGTCAATCATTCTTTAATGCCGCCGTTTAGGCCTCAAGTAGTGGTGAAGGATGCGTGGTGAAACGGGCATGTGAATTTATGTGTTATGCGGTATTATGTGTGTTATACGGTAGTATGTTTATGTGATACGCGGTAGTTGTTTATGTGTTCGGTGATGGAGTGAATGCTTATGTGTTTTCTTTTGTGTTCAGTGGCAGAAGTTAGGATTAGGGTTAGGGTTAGGGTTAGGGTTAGGATTAGGGTTAGGGTTAGGATTAGGGTTAGGGTTAGGGTTAGGGTTAGGGTTAGGGTTAGGGTTAGGGTTAGGATTAGGGTAAGGGTTAGGATTAGGGTTAGGGTTGGGGTTAGTATAAGGGTTATGGTTAGGGTTAGGGTTAGGGTTAGGGTTAGGGTTAGGGTTAGGGTTAGGGTTAGGGTTAGAGTTAGAGTTAGAGTTAGGGTTAGGGTCAGGAAAGGGTCAGGCGTTAGTGAAATGGCATTGATAGAATTATATGAAGAGGTGTTCAACTTATATGAGGGGTGTTTGTTCAACTTATATGAGGGGTGTTCAACTTATGTGAGAGGTGTTCAACTTATATGAAGAGGTGTTCAACTTATGTGAGAGGTGTTCAACTTATATGAAGAGGTGTCCAACTTGTATGAAGGGCTGTTCAACTTATATGTAAAGATGTTCAACTTATATGAGGGATAACCATGTGTTAAGTTACGTGAGTACGCACTAAGTGACAGCTGATTTCACTGCTCAGAAGGGGGTCTAATTCACTAACAAACACTTAGGCGGGTTGTTATGGACATCAGTGGTGGTATACGCAATCCTAATGTCCCTGTGTGTTTGTGGGCACTTGCCAGGTGTATTTGAGGCAATTAAACTCCATTTCTCCCGCACTGACTGCCAGGTGCATACCTGTGTATCAAGAGAAACCATCAGCATTGAGCCTCACACAATCAATTCTTATTTTTTATTCGTTTTTTTCACCTTCATTTGAATTTTTTTCAACTTTTTTTTGTTTTTTTTTTAAAGATTTTATTTGCTTTTTGAGTTTTTATAAGGATTCAGCTTCATCAATTATTCTTTCTTTTTAAATATTTTTTTTCAAATAACTGTTTTTATTTTATTTTTTTTCCAAATAATTGTTTTTATTCATTTTTTTTTAAATAATTTTTTAAAATATTTTTTTTCTTTTTTATTAGTTTTTTGAGTTTTGAGTTTTGGTGATTTTCATTTGCATCATAAACTTTTAAGTGATTTAAAAATAAATTTAATTTAATTCAAAATCATGAATTAATTCACTCACGTTTTAATTTATTCAAACCACTAAAAATAGCAAGTTTCCTCAATTGGATGAAAAAACTGGGTCAAGCTGCATATGCAAACTGAGCGATAAAATAAAAAGAACATTAATTATCTATGTTTATACATCCACGTTTTAAGCTTACACTTTTGCCCAAGGGGTCCACTTACGGAATGTATTATCACTCTTTGATCACGTGGTCTCTATGGACCTACCAATGAATATTGAATCCATTCGTGAGATTAGTGCCACAAGCAGAGGCATGTAGCCAGACAGACAGACTCACACAAAAATGCAAGTAGTGAGACAGACAGACTCACACAAGAATGCATGTAACAAGACAGGCAGACTCACAAAAACATCCTTACAGCAGCAGAAAAAACACACGAGCAGTCATGCTGAATAAAAAATAAACTCACACAAACATCCATGTAATGAGACAAAGAACTCACACAAACATCCATGTAAGCAGACAAAGAAACTCACACAAACATCCATGTAAGCAGACAAAGAAACTCACACAAACATCCATGTAATGAGACAAAGTAACTCACACAAACATCCATGTAAGCAGACAAAGAAACTCACACAAACATCCATGTAAGCAGACAAAGAAACTCACACAAAAATCCATGTAATGAGAAAAAGAAACTCACACAAACATCCATGTAGAGACAAAGAAACTCACACAAACATCCATGTAATAAGACAAAGAAACCCACACAATAATACATACAACAGGAAGTTGGTTCAAAACTCACACAAAGACCGTTACGTAAGGGTTAAAGGCTAATTGAAGAAGCATATAAGCGTGAAGCACATGGGTGTGTGTGAAGGGATTTGATAGGTGGATGGATGGTTAGATGGTTGGATAGATGGTTGAATGGATGGTTGACTGAGTAGTTGGATGGGTGATTGGATGGGTAGATGGATGGGTGGTTGGATGAGTGGTTGGATGGGTGGTTGGATGGGTGGTCGGATGGGTGATTGGATGGGTGATTGGATGGGTGGTTGGATGGGTGGTTGGATGGGTGGTTGGATGGGTGGTTGGATGGGTGGTTGGATGGGTGGTTGGATGGGTGGTTGGATGGGTGGTTGGATGGGTGGTTGGATGGGTGGTTGGATGGGTGGTTGGATGGGTGGTTGGATGGGTGGTTGGATGGGTGGTTGGATGGGTGGTTGGATGGGTGGTTGGATGGGTGGTTGGATGGGTGGTTGGATGGGTGGTTGGATGGGTGGTTGGATGGGTGGTTGGATGGGTGGTAGGATGAATGTTCAGATGAATAATATTTATAGAAAAATAGATTGACAGATGGATGATTTTTAAAAATGAATAAAAAATGATTTGTTGTTGTTTTTT
>OX387256.1:609586-624586 GCA_947562095.1 Branchellion lobata | reverse complement strand
ATTATTATTATTATTATTATTATTATTATTATTATTATTATTATTATTATTATTATTATTATTATTATTATTATAATAATATTATTATTATTATTATTATTGTTATTATTATTATTATTATTATTATTATTATTATTATTATTCTTATTATTATTATTATTTTGTAGGTTTCTTCTATTTATTCCAAATCTTTCCTCTTTTTCCACCCTCCTTTGCGATTACTGGCTCCTTCGTATGTTTTATTTTATGGTCGTTGATGTAATGGCTTATCATTGCTGTCCCGCCTTCCCAAACAAGCACCAGCCGACTCCCCACTCGTTTTGTGGTCAATAAATAAATAACAATAATAACAAATAATATCAATAATAATAATAATAATAATAATATTATTATTATTGATTAATTAATAATAAAAAATTAAAAAATAATGATAATATTAATAATAATGAATGAACAATAATAATAAATGAATAATAATAAATAATACCCTTCTATTACTATCATTATTACTTCTTTACTATCTATACTATTATAATTACTATCACTACTATTATAATTACTATTATTACTACTTTTACCACTCGTTTTCATTGTTTTTATGGATACTTCGAATGCTATTACAGTGACTTTTAGTATGAGTATTATGCCTACTGAGTATTCAAGGTTAATATTATTATAACTACCACTACTTGTATTGTTATAAATAGTATTAGTGTTATTATTATTACTACTACTACTACTACTACTACTACTACTTTTACTACTACTACTACTACTACTACTACTACTACTACTACTACTACTACTACTACTACTACTACTACTACTACTACTACTACTACTACTACTACTACTACTACTACTACTACTACTACTACTACTACTACTGCTACCACCAATTATAACAGAATATTATAACAAGTACTACTAATAATACTACCACATCCACCCCCACCTCTACCACTACAATGAATACTATTTATAAGTACTAATGAAAAACAGCAAAATTACAAAATTATGAAAACCCCATGAAAAACTATAAAAAACTCGAAAAAAACTTGATTATATTTCCCGCTTTGTTATATTAGTAAGACCGGGAGGCTTCTTCTGTGTTATGCTTATTCTCCGCTTGTCTCCATCACTGGCACCACAACATGAGGCAGCATATTTCGAAAGATCATAAATAAGAAGTTATCTTTTCAAGGAATGAATCGTGTGATTTATTCTCTGTACAGCTTCGAAAATGATTCGCAAAATAATAAAAGAGCAATACAGTTTGATGGCGCCTTTATGTTTCTTGTGGGGTTCCTGGATTATAAACTAGAGCTTTGCTTTCGCCCTATGCTGTTGCCTTTCCTTGCCTCTAGGCGTTGCTAGCTTGAAGGATGATTGGGTTGCCTGGTTGAAAGATGGATGGATGGGTTATGGAATGGTGGATGGATAGATGGATGGATGGATAGATAGCTATATGGGTGGATGGATAGATAGATATATGGATGGATGGATGGATGGATAGATATATGGATGGATGGATGGATGGATAGATAGATATATGGATGGATGGATGGATAGATAGATAGATATGGAAGATGGTTGAGAAGATGAGAAGGATTGATGGATGGATGATGGATGGATTGATTGAAAGATGGATGAATGCATTGAAGGATGAATAAATGGATATGAAGGGATGATGGATGGATAGGTGAAGATTGGCGCATCGATGTATAGACTGAATGGTTTGGTGGAAGGGTTTGAGGAATGAATGAAACGAGAACAGAATCTCTTTCCAAGACGAACTGATGGTTTCCCCAGTGGGTGGACTGACTACTGCACAGGTGATTCGGCAAATTTTAAAAGTTTAATTAAATTAATTAAATAATGACAGAAAGTGATAAGGGTGATCATAGAAGTTAATGATTGTTGATAAGGGGGTGGAATGATGGAGCGCTGCTTATGATGGGTAGATGAAAATGCCTCCTCTGTGAGAAGAAAGCATGAAGTTAATAGGAAAATTGATGATAGATGAGGAGAAAATGGTGAGATAGTGCTGATGCCGGTTATACCAATTGATGCATGGTATTTTAAATTGATCTGGCAAAAAAAAACTTTGGAATTTGAACGAAAATCTTGATTAAAAAAAAAATAAATAAATAAAAATTAATTTTTCTCCATCGGAGGAAAATCGAAGCAATCGTTACTGCAAAAATTTTGAAAATTTATACCCGTGTTAAAAAAATATGGAAATCCGAATAAAAAAATTTGTGGGGATTTTTTATGTGGGTACATTTTTTTTTTTTTTTTTTTGTTTTTGTTTTTTGTTTTTCTCATTTTTCACTTTTAATTTTTTCTTTTTCATCCACACTCATTCGTTTTACATTTTTTTCACTTATTCTACTTTTTTTACTATTTATTTTTTTATTATTTTATATTCTTTGGTAATTTTTCGTTACTTTATAGTTGTTTATATCAATTGTTTCGCTTTTATAAAAGTTATTTATTCATTCATTTTATTTTCTTTTAATTGACTGAATCCACTTTTAAACATGTCAGTGTCACGATGCGTGAATATTTTTAATTAACACAAATTCCCTATTCATCTTTTCATCCACTTCTTTATCCTTTCATTCATTCATTCCTCCTTTCATTCATTCATCCTTTCATTCATTCATTCCTTCATTCATTCATTCCTTCATTCATTCATCCCTTCATTCCTTCATTCATTCCTTCATTCATTCATTTATTCATCCCTTCATCCCTTCATTCATTCATCCCTTCATTCATTCATCCCTTCATCCCTTCATTCATTCATCCCTTCATTCATTCATTCATCCCTTCATTCATTCATCCCTTCATTCATTCATCCCTTCATTCATTCATCCCTTCATCCCTTCATTCATTCATCCCTTCATTCATTCATCCCTTCATTCATTCATTCCTTCATTCATTCATCCCTTCATTCATTCATTCATTCATCCCTTCATCCCTTCATTCATTCATTCCTTCATTCATTCATCCCTTCATTCATTCATCCCTTCATTCATTCATTCCTTCATTCATTCATCCCTTCATTCATTCATCCCTTCATTCATTCATCCCTTCATTCATTCATTCATTCCTTCATTCATTCATCCTTTCATTCATTCATTCCTTCATTCATTCGTCCCTTTATTCATTCATCCTTTCATCCTTTCATCCTTTCATCCTTTCATCCTTTCATCCCTTCATCCACTACATCATTCCTTCATTCATCCATCAATCCCTTCCTTCTTTCATTCATGAATTCACACCTTTTTTATTTCACATAAAATGCACCCAACCTTCTTTTTGCCATATTTTTGTTATCGATAACAACGGCTTCAAAAACTTCAAAAAACGACTAACTCTTCTATCCGCCCTCTCATCTATTAATCCACCCACATATCCAACCATTCACCCGTCCATCCGTCTACCCGTCCATCAATTCATCCATCCATCCATCCATCCATTCATCTATCCACCCATTCATCCATCCATTCATCCATCCATCCATCCATCCATTCATCCGTCCATCCATCCATCAATTCATCTATCCACCCATTTATCCATCCATCCATCCATCCATTCATCTATCCACCCATTTATCCATCCATTCATCCATCCATCCATCCATCCATTCATCTATCCACCCATTTATCCATCCATCCGTCCATTCATCCATCCATCTTTCCATCCATCCATCAACCCATCGGATCTTTCACCAGCCACAACACATCCTAACATCATCGGCTTCTTCATATAAGTCCCAGCATATCCAAGGATATATACACAAAGACCTAGAAGCTATGTGGTATGACCAGCCATGCGGTAGGATACGTCCATATCAAGTCATCTTCCATTATCTTTCCAGTCCCACCGACCCCCTTTATTGATACCACTTTGATGTTCCCTGATCTAACAGAGGTGATGCCGATGGAATACTACTACTACTACTACTACTACTACTACTACTACTACTACTACTACTACTACTGCTACTACTACTACTACTACTACTACTACTACTACTACTACTACTACTACTACTACTACTACTACTACTACTACTACTTCTACTTCTACTACTACTACTACTACTACTTCTACTACTACTACTACTACTACTACTACTACTACTACTACTACTACTACTACTACTACTACTGCTACTACTTTTTTTGCAATAATTTAAAACAATAAGCTACCAACAACCAATACACATCCACAAGTCACATAGCAAAGCTTTCATCAACCACAACATTTTATTTTCTAACCACCTTTCCCCTTCAACCACCCTCCCTCTTTCA
Source organism: Branchellion lobata (assembly GCA_947562095.1). Lineage (NCBI taxonomy): Eukaryota > Metazoa > Annelida > Clitellata > Hirudinida > Piscicolidae > Branchellion > Branchellion lobata. The sequence continues at coordinate 620,264 of OX387256.1, read as the reverse complement.
ACCACCCTTTCCCCTTCAACCACCCTCCACAAACATGGTGTTGATACCACTATACGAATGCCGTTGCTGGTACAATCATAATTAAAAAAACCACGCTTCACACCGCCATCCTTCTTTTCCATCGACTCCATCTTCATATCACCCCTTGCCACCATCTGTTACCATTTCTATGCTACCATACTATCACTACCACATCACTCCATTGCTTTCATTCCACTGGGCTTAGTGACTAACAACTAACCACTCCTAACAACTAACCACTCCTAACAACTAACCACTCCTAACAACTAACCACCCCTTCCAACAACTAACCACTCCTAACAACTAACCACTCCTAACAACTAACCACTCCTAACAACTAACCACTCCTAACAACTAACCACCCCTTCCAACAACTAACCACTCCTAACAACTAACCACTCCTAACAACTAACCACTCCTAACAACTAACCACTCCTAACAACTAACCACCCCTTCCAACAACTAACGGTTCATTCTCACACCACAGCAACCACAAACAACGACAACAAAAGCATTCGCCATGAACCTCGCCAACGAAGGCCATAAATTTGAAAAACAAAGCTTCATCCACCGTTTCTCATAACACCAAAACCTCCACAAGCTTTACCACCACCTCCACTTACAGCTCCAAGACGGTTCATAAAACCACTGTCACCATTATCATCATCATTCTCACCATTATCATCACCATTGTCACCATCATCATCATCACCATTGTCATCATCATCATCACCATTGTCATCATCATCATCATCACCATTGTCATCATCATCATCACCATTGTCATCATCATCATCACCATTGTCACCATCATCATCACCATTGTCACCATCATCATCACCATTGTCACCATCATCATCACCATTGTCACCATTATCATCACCATTGTCACCATCATCATCACCAACAATTTCATCACCACCTCCACCATCTCCACCACTTCCACCACCTCCACCATCACCACTTCTCCATCACAAACGCTACCACCATATTTCCGACAGCCGTTTTTTGATTAAATGCGTGTTACAAAGTTGTTTAAATTGAGAACTATAAACAAATTTTCAGATAATTATTTTTATTAATTTTTTAAATTAAATTAATTTTTATTTATTTATTTATATTAATAATACTACTTTTTGGTAATATACTAGTAGTAATAAGTAGTAATGGCTGGTGTCTTCCTTGTCTTTGTTCTTTTTAGTCTTCCAAATGTTTATTAGTTCTACCATCAGTTTCAGAAGTAGTAGTATTGTTTTATTATTCTTCTTATTATTTTTGTGATTTTTTTTTTTCGGGTTATCATTTTTTTTATTGTTTTTGTGATTATTATTATTATTATTAATTTTGTTTTGTTATTATTATTATTGTTGTATTTGTGAATATTATTATTACTATTATTATTATTATTATTATTATTATTATTATTATTATTATTATTATTATTATTATTGTTTTTGTAATTTTTATTATTCTCATTATTGTTTTTGTTATTATTATTATTTTATGATTGATATTAGGTTAATTACGTCACCTCGTTTGAATCCCTTGTGTCACTCTAGGACTCCCTTGGTGCCTGGTGGTGCTGATAATGATTTCGTTAATTATTATAATTATTTATTAATTATTTTTCATAATTAAAATATATAATACAAAAAATTTAAAAAAATTTGATAAAAAATACAAATTGATTGTTTTAAAAGTTAACTTATTGAAAGAATATTCGATTTAAAAATATTTTTTCAATATCTCATCATAAAGTTACAAAAAGATGAAGAAGGTAAAATGCGATATTTCGAAACAAAAATAAAATGGTAGTGATAATGATGGAATATTAATGATACGAAGCTGATTAGTACCAATGAAACGAAGCTGATCAGTACCAATGAAGTAAATCTGCAAGGATAAAAGGACTTTAGTAGTTCAATGAATTCGCTTTGTTTCATTTCAAAACTTGAACCCAAAGATGAAAATCCATACAAGCGGAGAGTGGAGCGAAACCCTAATATGAAAGTTGATGGAGGAGGACTTGTGATAATAAAAAAGTCTAACAAATGGGAATGAGATGGGGAGGGTCACTCGGATGGTGTGACTAATTTCCTCTTTGTAGTAGTGGTAGTAGTAGTGGTGGTAGTAGTGGTAGTAGTAGTAGTAGAAGTAGTAGTAGTAGTAGTAGTAGTAGTAGTAGTAGTAGTAGTAGTAGTAGTAGTAGTAGTAGTAGTAGTAGTAGTAGTAGTAGTAGTAGTAGTGGTAGTAGTAGTAGTAGTAGTAGTAGTAGTAGTAGTAGTAGTAGTAGTAGTAGTAGTAGTAGTAGTAGTAGGAGTAGTAGTAGTAGTGGTAGCAGTTGTAGTAGTAGTAGTAGTAGTAGTAGTAGTGGTAGCAGTAGCAGTAGTAGTAGTAGTAGTAGTAGTAGTAGTAGTAGTAGTAGTAGTAGTAGTAGTAGTAGTAGTAGTAGTAGTAGTAGTAGTAATAATAATAGTGATAATAGTAGTAGTAATAGTAGTAGTAGTAGTAGTAGTAGTAGTAGTAGTAATAATAGTAATAATAGTAGTAGTAGTAGTAGTAGTAGTAGTAGTAGTAGTAGTAGTAGTAGTAGTAGTAGTAGTAGTAGTAGCAGTAGTAGTAGTAGTAGTAGTAGTAGTAGTAGTAGTAGTAGTAGTAGTAGTAGTAGTAGTAGTGGTAGTAGTAGTAGTAGTAGTAGTAGTAGTAGTAGTAGTAGTAGTAGTAGTAGTAGTAGTAGTAGTAGTAGTAGTAGTAGTAGTAGTAGTAGTAATTGGAAACGTGTTGTTGACACACACTGAAACCTAAGGACTAGGATTGAATGTGGAGGGTGGAGTGGAAAGAAGGAAGGAATGAAAGAAGGAAGAAAAGAAGGAAGGAAGGAATGAAGAGAGATAAAAACAAATAATATAACTAAACAAAGAAGAGAGGATATTATTGTAGGAAAAGAAGGAAGTTAAGGAGAAATGAAGGAAAGAAGGAGTGAAGGAAAGAAAAGAAGGAGGTGAAGGAGGAATGAAGGAAAGAAGGAGTGAAGGAAAGAAAAGAAGGAGTGAAGGAGGAATGAAGGAAAGAAGGAGTGAAGGAATGAAAAGAAGGAGGTGAAGGAGGAATGAAGGAAAGAAGGAGTGAAGGAAAGAAGGAAGGAAGTGAAAAGAAGTGAAGGAAAGGCAAGAAAGCTTCAGGAGTTCAAAGGTTGTCAAGTAAACACTTGGTTGCCTGCTTTTAACATTTGTGTGTGTGTGTGTGTGTGTGTGTGTGTGTGTGTGTGTGTGTGTGTGTGTGTGTGTGTGTGTGTGTGTGTGTGTGTGTGTGTGTGTGTGTGTGTGTATGTATGTATGTATGTATGTATGTATGTATGTATGTATGTATGTATGTATGTATTTGTGTTCATATGTCTGTATGTATGTAAATATGTATGTTTGTCATGTTTACGTAAACAAAAAAATGACAGCTCAAATGCCCACGACATTTATTAATCCATTCTCATCATTTCAAATAGTTAAATTATACATTGATGACTACAGGATATATGTGTTCCAAAAAGTCACAATTGTTAGAAAAATTGAACAAAGAATAGATCAAGAGAACGTTTAAAGTGTAATTAAACCAAGTCTAACCTTAAAACGACGAACAGCTTCCACATGAGTTACTAAACTGATAAATAAAAAGTTAAATATTTTCTCTGAATTCTAACGTCCCATCGCCGCTGCCTGTGGCTCACCGTTTTTTTGAAAAGCTAAAAATGAAACTCAAATTAAAATTTAAAGAAAAATGGCTCCAGGAGATAATGTCAAAAAAACATTCAACTTGGCGTCAAGGGTAAAACAGCTGTTTACAGTCTGGGTCTGTGGAACGCCCAGAGCAACCTCAAGTGTTTCTACTTGCTGTCAATTCAGTGCATTCGCCAAAAAGGTTGTTTCAATGGAATCAGGCTGCCAAAGAGGATAGATTTCTCAAAGTCTGTGGATCTAGGTGTAAGAAATGTCTTGAAGTTGGCACATGATCACTGACTTTCAAGCCGAGACTGGGAAAGCTTCAAGATTAATCGGCATATGAATGATTTGATTAGATCAGATTTAGGGCACTCTCCATATAAATGATTTGATTAGATTAGATTTAGGACACTTTTCATATAAATGATTTGATTAGATTAGATTGAGGGCACTCTTCATGAGACAGGGATTCAAACACTAAACATCAGGATTGGTTTTGTGACAACTCTTCAGAAATACAATCGCTCTTTGATGAAAAATAAAATAACATCAAAGGCCTCCCAGCACAAATGAACCATTTCGTTATTTTTCCAACTTTTTTCAAAAAAAAAGTTGATCGCAAGTCACGCCAGCTTATGAGGAGATGGTGGACTAGATGATGGATGTTTGATCTTGCATCGAACACAGGCGGAGTTTGACAAGGATGCTTGGATACTCCAGGCCTACGGATTGAAATCCTTTTCACTGCTCCCAATAATCTGATTTATTTTAGTTTAATTTAATCATTTGTATAGCGCTGATTCCACACTGTTCAAGAGCGCTCTGCTACGAGCTGTTTAAACTACAAAGTTTTAAGGGCTTTACGAAATGAAAGTAGAGAAGTAATAGAGGTGAGATTGGGGGGAAGAGAGTTCCATAGAAAGGCCCTCAGTAGGAAAGTGCAGATTAAGCTTAAGTACTATTGGAGAATATCTTTAAAAATGAGAATAAGTAGATCTCAGTCCCTTACGAGAAGGCAACTTAAAAAGGTCAGCTAAGTAGTTAGGTAAGTGATTATTTTTATTTTGAACATGAGGGTGCAGATTTCGAAAACTGATCTTTTTTTAAGAGGCAACCAGTGTAAAAAGCTAAAAGTAGGAGTTACACGAGAGAATTTATGAGTGCCAGAAAATTAGCGGGCAGCGCTATTAAAAGCTTTGGTGTGAGGGTGTAGCGTAGTCTCTGAGAGTCCATAGTATGAAAAGTTACAACATTCAAAGCGAAGATACGACAAAAACAAAAAAAAAAGATGATTCAGCTGCAGAATTTATTTGTGATATGAGAGAGTGAAGAGTCAAAGGTACAATCCAAACTATGGATGGTGGAAGAAGGGGTGTGAAAGGTTTGATGAAATATTAATTGAGAGAAAGATTCATAAGTCGAGAAGACTTGCTAAAATATATAAGATAAAATTCTGAAGGATTGAGTTTGAAGAACGTAGAATCACTCCAAGAGATTATTTTACCAATACAAGAAGGAATATTGGCGATAGTAGGAGATAAATCATATTTAGGAAATGAAGTAAAGATGTAAGAGTCATCGGCATGAAGTTGACTCTCAAGAGAAAATGATGAAATAATTCTTGAAAGTTCATAATCATAAAAAATAAAGAGAGGACCAAAATAAGAATTATGTGCCGCAAAAAAAAGGAGAATGAAAAAAAAAAAAAAAAAAAAAAAGTAATTTAATAAATAATTTAGTACAACTCCAAACTAGTTGTTTACAAAACATGCGTGCTGACTACTCTCCTGTATGCCTCCAAGACGTGGACACAGAACTTCTATGCAGCGCCAACACAGTGTGAATTTTGGCCAAGGTACTTAATACTCAAATGCGCTGGGATGGGCGCTGGGATGGGCGCTGGGATGGGCGCTGGGATGGGCGCTGGGATGGGCGCTGGGATGGGCGCTGGGATGGGCGCTGGGATGGGCGCTGGGATGGGCGCTGGGATGGGCGCTTGGATGGGCGCTTGGATCGTATGGATGATTCCAGAATCCCGAAACGTCTTTTCTACGGCGAATTCCTCTCTGGAAAAGACAACAGCACAAGGTAAAGAAAAGGTTTAAGGACAGTGTGAAAGACAGCTTAAGTCATACGTGGATCGACTTTAATGGGTGGAAACACTGACTACAGATAGCGAACACTGGAAACATCTGATCACAAACAACGTTGCTTCATTCGAGTCTTACAGAGCTGCTCTTGTGGTGGTTGAATGAGCCTGCTGGAAGGGCAAACCTCTTCCAACTGTCGACCCCTGGACCAAGAGCTGTGATGTTTGTGGTAGATATCTTCTTTCAAAGACAGGTCTCGTTAATCTTGTAAAAACCCATGGGAATTGGACATCTACAAATGTCTCAGTCGTCAGTCTCTTATTACCCTCACATGAAAATCTTCTCCACACCTGTCCCGTATGTAGAAAAGTCTGCAAGTGAGCAGGAGGGCCCAAAAGACACTTTAAGATCCACTGCCCCTGTGAAGGACAAACAGGAGTCCGATTGCCATCTCTGCCACAAGAAGTGTAATTCTCTTGCCGAATCAGAGCCATCTGAGAGCTCATGAAAGAAGCAATTGATTGGTTGATGTCGAAGGGAGGACTATCATTCGACAAGATGTAGCGATCACCACGTGTGTATGTTTGAGGGTGTTCTTTGTGTGCTTTCGAATATTTATACCGAATAACTTCGGAATTTTTTGCAATGGCGGGAGAAAAGAGTGAGAATTACTTCAGATGTTTTGAAACAATTTCACAACTGCTCCCAAAGAACAAGAAAGATGACGAAGTGGTCTGAGTTAGTGTTGCACTCTTTAGGCTTCTTTATTTTTTATTATTTTTCTTTTTGTTGTTTTTTTTCTTTTTTTTATATATATATTTTTTCGTTTCCTTCTTTTTTTTTTTTTTTTTCTTTTTTTTTTTCTTTTTTTTCTTTTTTTTCTTCTTTTTCTTTTTCTTCTTCTTCTTCTTCTTCTTCTTCTTCTTCTTCTTCTTCTTCTTCTTCTTCTTCTTCTTCTTCTTCTTCTTCTTCTTCTTCTTCTTCTTCTTCTTCTTCTTCTTCTTCTTCTTCTTCTTCTTCTTCTTCTTCTTCTTCTTCTTCTTCTTCATCTTCTTCTTTTTCGCCTGCTTGTTATTTAAGAGTTTATAAATTTGTTCGATAGCTCCTTTTGTTCCGAAACTCTAACTTTATTTCAGAAACCCACATAAAACTAAAAACAGATTTCAAAGCCGACCGCCATAATATAATTTGAGGATATATTGGAACGAAAAACGCAGAATATATTAATAGCAGCCATTTAAAATAAGATTAAAAAATTTGTTTCGTAAATTAAAAATTTAAATGAGGCTCATGTCATCTTGCCATTCTGCTCTTCTCATCCTCCAACTTCCTCATTATCTTCTTTTTAATCTCTTGGGAACTTTTTTATCTTTCGCCGTCATCCTCATTTTCGTCTTCTTCGTCATCATCATTTTCGTCTTCTTCTTCATCATCATTTTCGTCTTCTTCTTCTTCTTCATCATCATTTTCATCTTCTTCATCATCATCTTCATCTTCTTCTTCATACAATACAATACAAACACGAATATTATTATATTGGCATAACCCCGTAGAGCTTCGAGGCCACTCATCTTCTTCATCTTCGTCTTCTTCATCATCATCTTCGTCTTCTTCTTCTTCTTCTTCATCATCATCTTCGTCTTCTTCTTCATCATCATCTTTGTCCTCTTCTTCTTCATCCCTCTAGTCTTCTTCATCCTCATCTTTGTCTTCTTCTTCTTCATCATATTCTTCTTCTTCATCATCATCATCTTCGTCTTCTTCTTCATCATCATCTTCGTCTTCTTCTTCTTCATCATCTTCGTCTTCTTCTTCATCATCTTCTTCATCATCATCATCTTCGTCTTCTTCTTCATCATCATCTTCGTCTTCTTCTTCATCATCATCTTCGTCTTCATCTTCATCATTCCTCTAGTCTTCTTTTTAATTGCTGTCAACAATATTTTTATAACCATCTTCTTTATAATCTTCTGCATCTCCGTCATCATTTTCATTGCCGTCTCTTTTATCCTCATATTTCCATTCTTATAATTTCATTTTATTTTTAAACTTTTTATTTTCAATTTTTTTTATTTTTCTTTTCAAATCATCATTTTTATTTTCTTTAATTTATTTTTTTTTGTTTTTTTCTTTCATTTTTCTACTTTTTTAAAAATTCGCATTTTGCCTATTTTTTCCACAATCCTTCACACGCTTATTACCACACTTAAATATTTTTTTCTCGTTTCATGTCCTTCACAATTTTTTTCCATTTTTTTGTTAAACTTCTAATGATAATCCTTCAATTAATCATTAAATTAATCATTCGATTAATCATTCAATTAATCCTTCAATTAATTCTTCAATTAATCCTTCGATTAATTTTTCCAATTCTCCTCCAGTAATCTTCTTACCAGTCCTTTTCACTTCACAAGCCTCTTTTTCTTCTTTTTTTTCTACTTTTTTTTCTTTTCTTTTTTTTTTCTACTTTTTTTTTCCTTTTTTTTCATTATTTTATTTTTATTTCCCACCATACTATAATTAGTCATTTTTTGTGAAATTACAGATAATCTTTTAATAATCCACACAAGGCGTTTCACCAAATGCTTTTCAAGCTTCCTTTTACTCTTTCCAATAATCTTTCACTAATCTTCCCAATAATCTTTCACTGATTTTTCCAATAATCAAATACAAACATACAAAGACACACACTCAAATACAAATATAAAAATAAATACACACTCAAATGAAAACATACACGCACACACACACACAAACAAACAAATACAATACAATTGAAATTGTACACAGTCGCAAATAGAATTTTTATAGTCGATTGAATGGTTTGTATTTCCCTTTTGTGTGTGTGTGTGTGTGTGTGTGTGTGTGTGTGTGTGTGTGTGTGTGTGTGTGTGTGTGTGTGTGTGTGTGTGTGTGTGTGTGTGTGCGTGTATGTGTGTGTGTGTATGTGTGCTTGTTTGAGGCTTACAACCACTTTAAAAGTTGCATAATGGAAAGAAGATTGTGTTGAAGCTTTGTATTCTTGTGTGTTTTAACGCCTTCTTTATGTGTTCTTTATGTTCGTGCGATGTTTATTCGATGTTTGTGTGTGTTGGCAGAGCGGAAGAACATGTACGTCTGAACGAGAAGACTATTTAAGTTGTGTATTTTTCTACGAATGATTTGTTGTCTATTGAGTTCCTTTGAGCTTTGAGATGAAAGAATGATTGAGGTGAAAGGTTAAAGAAGGGAAGGATTAATAAATAAAAATGAATTTTGAAAATAAAAAAAATTCACAAATTGACATTTTGAATTATCACGAGAAGAAAAAAGCAATAAATAAAAAAATAAATAACATCCAGATAAGAAAAAAAATTTATGATTATTAAATATACTGTAAACATTAAAAAAAAATCCAATTTATAAAAAAATGTAAAAAATGCAAAATAAAAATGAAAAACGGTTGCTTGGGAGTTGTTGATTTTTTTGTTGCCTCCTTGAAAACATCTTCTGCCTTATGAGATAATACCTCAAAATCTTCTTTGTTTGAATGAATGTCTTTGTTGAGGTACTTGGAAAGGGTTGTTATAAGCAGACGATTGAAATTCGAGTGACCTGAAATTTCATTGGGTACCATTAAGCGTTTAAAAAAAACCAAGTTATCCTATTGAACCATTTTTCTTTGAGTTTTGAAACCAAACAATCCCGACCCCATCCACTTTATCCATCAAAACAAAACCGCCTACCAACCCAACCACCCATTCAACTACACCATACACATTCAACCACACATCACTCCAAAACTCAACCATCGACTCTTTTTCAAACTACCACACATTAGCACTACCTTGGGTTAACAGCATATTCAAAATTCATAAACACATCCAAACCACATCCACTTATTCCACCTACCCAACCTAACCAACCACCCAAGCAACCACCCAACCAAAAAACTCAACCGCCTATTTACACCACAACTCTACCCACACATCAGTCTGGCCACCCATCCAATCACCCATCCAATCACCCATCCAATCACCCATCCAATCACCCATCCAATCACCCATCCAATCACCCATCCAATCACCCATCCAATCACCCATCCAATCACCCATCCAATCACCCATCCAATCACCCATCCAATCACCCATCCAATCACCCATCCAATCACCCATCCAATCACCCATCCAATCACCCATCCAACTTCAACCAAACTTCTTTAAACAACCAACTTTCAACAACGTTCGTTTCTCAACCAATCACCTTTCAATCACACCCAAACAACCAATCACCTTTCAATCACACCCAACCAATCAATCCTCTTTCAATCACACCCAAACAACCAATCCTCTTTCAATCACACCCAACCAACCACCACACAGCGCCCACCAAGGAATTTTGTCAAGGGTGGGTGGATGAGCATGGCGTGTGGAACAACGGTTTTTACTGCCACCGCTGGGGCGGTCCTAATGACAAGTACTGTTGTGGCGACTCTGAGAAGTACTGCTGTCCAGAGGTTCAAACCACCACGACCACACAGCCACCACCATCTACTCGTCCACCAACAACCACCACCACTACCACTACCACCACTGTGGCTTTGAGTGGCTCAAAAAGTTTGGAACAGACGGTGCTGTTTGGAGCTTCTGATCATAACTCTAACCTGTGAGTGGCTTGGTGTGGTGGCTTGTGTGGTGTGGTGTGGCTTGTGTGGTGCAATGTGATTTGTGTGGTGTGGTGTGGTTTGTGGGGTGTAATGTGATTTGTGTGGTGTGGTGTGGTTTGTGGGGTGCGGTGTGGTGTGGTGTGGTGTGGTGTTATGTGGTGTGATGTGGTTTGTGTGGTGTAGTGTGGCTTGTGTGGTTTTGTTTAGTG
>OX387256.1:529586-597086 GCA_947562095.1 Branchellion lobata | reverse complement strand
CCACTGTCGACCTGGACTCACTCATCGCAACCATGCAACACAACATCAACACTTCTTGGCAACAACAACACCCTGGTACTGTTGATGTTGAAATGTTGTGATGTTGATGTTGAAATGTTGTGGTGTTGATGTTGAGATGTTGATGTTGTGATGTTGCTGTTGAGATGTTGATGTTGAGCTGTGATGTTGAGATGTTGATGTTGATGTTGAGATGTTGATGTTGTGATGTTGATGTTGTGATGTTGATGTTGTAATCTTGTGATGTTGGTGTTGTGATGTTGATGTTGAGATGTTGATGTTGTGATATTGATGTTGTGATATTGATGTTGTGATGGTATTCCTGTGCTGTTTTTTATTAGTTTGGGCTTTCTATTGATGCTTTTGTTAATTTTTCTTTAAGGTTTTTGTGGTTTTTATTATCTTTTTGTTGTTTTTATTATCTTTTTGTTGTTTTTATTACCTTTTTGTTGTTTTTATTATCTTTTTGTTCTCATGTTGTTGTTTTTGTTGTTGTTGTTGTTGTTGTTGTTGTTGCAATTTTCCAATGTTTCTGATTTTGTTGAGTTGTTGTTCCATGTGTTGATGGGGGCTCTCAAAGAGCCTAAAAACTGTTGGTGGATGTTTTGCTGCCTTTTTGTGAGTTATCATTAACTTATTTTTTGTTTTGTTAATAGCTTCCGTTAACGCTTGTTCTTCATGTTTTCAGGCACTCACATTCCAAACCAGTTTTTTATGACTTGACTTGTTGCCACTACTCAACCGTTCAAATGCACCAACCTCCTTCCCAGCAATCCTTCTCGGCTCCTTTTAACTGTTCACTTCTCACGAGACTTCTTCCAACAGTGGTCCTAATAATAATAATAATAATAATGATAATAATAATAATAATAATAATAATAATAATAATAATAATAATAATAATAATAATAATAATAATAATAATAATAATAATAATAATAATAATAATAATAATAATAATAATAATAATAATAATAATAATAATAATAATAATAATAATAATAATAATAATAATAATAATAATAATAATAATAATAATAATAATAATAATAATAATAATAATAATAATAATAATAATAATAATAATAATAATAATAATAATAATAATAATAATAATAATAATAATAATAATAATAATAATAATAATAATAATAATAATAATAATAATAATAATAATAATAATAATAATAATAATAATAAAAATAATAATAATAATAATAATAATAATAATAATAATAATAACAATAATAATAATAATAATAATAATAATAATAATAATAATAATAATAATAATAATAATAATAATAATAATAATAATAATAATAATAATAATAATAATAATAATAATAATAATAATATAAATAATAATAATAATAATAATAATAATAATAAAAATAATAATAATAATAATGATAATAATAATAATAATGATAATAATAAATTCCATTTTAAAGCGCCAAAGCAAGCAACTGAGGCGCAACTAGGTGACTAAGCCACTCTGGGACGGCGTCTGCTCTTTACTTCAGTTGCCGCTTTTCACAACTCAAACTTGAGCTTAGCCGGGAATCGAACCTTGCGCCTCACGATTTCAAAGCGGGCTTGCTTACCATTATGCCACAGACGCAGACTTCTGGCCACAATGATGCCTCACCGATGCTTCTTATTTTTGCATGGATTTTTTTCGCAATTATAATTATAAAAATTATGATAATAATAACAATAATAACAACAATAATAATAATATTAATTATTATTTTTATTATTATTATTGTTTTTTATTTATTTTATTTTTGTTATTAGTTTTTGTTTTCTTTTTTAATCTTCTTCATGACTTACACTTTGACACCCATCAAAGCATCCTCAAATGCAATGATGGAGTGAAGGAATGGATAGATGGATTGATGGATAGTGTGATGGATGGATAGTGTAATAGATGGATAGTGTAATGGATGGATACACGGGATATAAACGGATGAATGGAATGATAAATGGATGGATACACGGGATATAAAGGGATGAATGGAATGATAAATGGATGGATGGATTCAAAGATGGATGGATAGATAAGTTGGTAGATGGAAAGATAGATAAAAAAATGGATGGATGGAGGGATAGATAAATGGATGAATGGATGGTTAATGGATGAATAAATGGATGGATAGATGGATGGACGGATGGATGGACAGATGGATGGACAGATGGATAGATGGATGGATAGATTGATGGATGGATGTGTATAAAAAAGAAAAGAAGGAAGGATGGGTGGAATAAAGTTACTGTTGGTGGGAAAAAAAGAAGGCGAAGTGCATAAGAATATATTATTCAACTTAAAAACAATTCTATTTAACCATTCCAACTTAAACCAATATTTTTAAGAAAAAAATGAAAATAAGTCGTGAATTTTTATAATGAATAAACATATTTGATTTCAGCACGTTGAGAAAAAATTTAAACTATGGCAGATTTGAAAAAAAATTTTACAAAATTTTTTTTTTGTATTTATTATTTTTCTTTTTGTTTTTATCTTTTTGTTTTTATCTTTTTATTTATCTTTTTGTTTTTATCTTTTTATTTATCTTTTTGTTTTTTATCTTTTTATTTTTCTTTTTGTTTTTATCTTTTTATTTTTCTTTTTGTTTTTTATCTTTTTGTTTTTTTGTTTTTCAAATATTTTTTAACTCTCAAATGCATTTATTGAAGCTTCTACGGTATAATGCAAAACATCTTGTTGACAAACCACATTCTCCTCTCCAAGCGCATCCTCAATTGAATGCCTCCGTTTGAAGTGACGACTTTAATTACAGCGAAGATTACTCTCCGTACCCCCTTCAAACAGCCTCATGCTAACAGTCACAACCCTCAACCCATCTTCTTCTTCAACATTATCTTCGTTCCCAACATCATCCTCTCCATCATCCTCTTCATCATCCTCTTCATCATCCTCTTCATCTTCTTCATCCTCTTCATCTTCTTCATCCTCTTCATCATCATCATTAACTTCTCCACCCTAATCTTCATCGTCATCGTTATCATCTCAATCTCACTCTCATTATCATCATCATCATCATCATCATCATCATCGTCGTAATCATCATCATCATCGTCATCATCATCATCATCATCATCATCATCATCATCATCATCATCATCATCATTATCATCATCATCATCATCATCATCATCATCATCATCATCATCATCATCATCATCATCTTCTTCTTCTTCTTCTTCTTCTTCTTCTTCTTCTTCTTCTTCTTCTTCTTCTTCTTCTTCTTCTTCTTCTTCTTCTTCTTCTTCTTCTTCTTCTTCTTCTTCTTCTTCTTCTTCTTCTTCTTCTTCTTCTTCTTCTTCTTCTTCTTCTTCTTCTTCTTCTTCTTCATCTTCATTTACTAGCGTTTCTTCTCTTTTCTTTTTCGTTTTTTTTATTTTTCTCATCTTCATCTTCATCGTCATCATCTTTCAAACTCGCCGACAGAACCATCTCACACAGCATCTTCCTTAATCGCTAACAATTTTAACCCTTATCACTTCTTCACAGTTTTTTAAATGAAAATTAACTTAAAAAACAAAGAAAAAAAACAAAAAGAGGTATACCTCATCCCATCCAATCACATTGCAGATATGGATTTGAACCCACCAATAGGAGGCTGTCCTTACGACCAAATAAGACCTCCTTCAACCAATAGGATTGCGGGCTTTCTTGATTCGCCCCACCCCTCTTCCGACCTGCCCTCCAACCAAATGGCGCAATCAAAGAGTGCGCACAGGTGTGTCTATTTGTACGATAAAACCTGAATTATAAAAAAAAAATGATTAAAAAAAAATTTATTTTTATTTTTTTTTAAATAAAAATAAAAATAATAAACTTTCTTAATCAAGATAAAAAAATTTGAAATACAAACTTTCAGCCTCTTTTTGCCGTTGATTTTCAAAATAAAAATGAACGAAAGTAGGTTTTCAGAAATTTAAATTTATATAAAAAAATTTTAAATAAAAATTTTATTTTTTAAACTTTAAAAAAATACCACATGTATTTTTCAACTTAAAATTTTTTCTCATATTCCAACGTATCCTCAAATAATTTTTATTAAAAAGTTAAACGTTCACCAAAAAAAAAATAGGGTCGTTATTTTGTTTTTGATGACTAAATGCATCCTTATTTGATTATTCTTTCATTTTTTTAAGTGGCAAAAATCTGATTTTGAAATGAAAAAAGTTGCGAGTGCTTTTTTAACCTTATCTTCGCAATCTGCACCCGCTCATTTGCCTTCCCGTTGAACCAGAATGGTTAAAACCACTTCAAATCCCCGCCCAACTTCACCTCTTGTGCTTTTTCCGTGAACCCGCTGACATTTTGAAAATTTTTATTCTTTTTTTTCGTTTTTTTATTTTTTCTCAATGTTTTTTCAACACCAAGTTTGATTTTTTTTCAATGTTTTAAAATATTATTTTTATTTTTATTAAGTCACGTACGGATTTGTACGTAGATTTTTAAATAAATTTTTTTAATCATGTGTATGTTTTCATTTAAATTAAACATTTTATTGTATTTTTTCGTTCTGCATAGTAAAAATATATTGTATCTTAGATTTTAAATGTGAAATTAAGTTTTTAAAAGATTTTTATGAATATATAATAATTGAATTTTATAATATATCTCATTTTCTTCCTTATGTATCGATCTTAGGCCTTCAAAAACTGGGATTAGAGTAACTTATTTACATTTTGATTTTTCATTTTCAGGTATTTTTATTTATTTTTCAATTATTTTTATTTGTTTTTTAAACTATTTTTATTTTTATTTTTAAATATTACTTATTTTTATTTTTTATTTTTCTTTTGCGCACGAAAGTTTCGGTTCAAAATGATACTTCACGGCGCTGTTGGAGAAAGTTGAAAAGATCGAAAATAACAAACGGAAAAACAAAAACTAATAAAAATGAATAAGAAATAATGAAAAAATAAAAATGTCTAAAAATATATTTTTAATCAAGTAAATGATGAAAAAGTGCGAAAAACGGAAAAAAATAACTTTTAAAACCGAAATCTACTTTTCAGAGAAGAATCAACTTCTTCACCAATGGCCTTATCTTCTGAGTTACCCTTCCAGCCATTGCCTCACTTCCACAACCCCCCTTCCTACCTCTCCCTCCTCCAACCCCCCCTCCCCACCTCATCTTCCTCTTCCTCCTCCTCAAAACCTCATAGACTCTTCCCTGACAGTGCAGACAAAGTACTCGAATACTCACCTCATCAGGTTTGCCTTTAGTGTTTTTTTCCGAAAACCTCTTTAAAACCAAATTTCAAATTTTATTTTTTTTATTTTCTTTGTTTTTATTTTTTAAATTTCCATTTTATTGTTTTTTATATTATTTTTGTATACACGAAACACACTCTAAGCCGGTTTTTCGGCTCTCTTTAAGTTGCTTTCGCTTGAAGCTTAATTTCTCATTTCCTCAAAATTAACTTTTCAAACTTAAGTTCACTTTGTTAACTTAAGTTCATTTTTTTTAAATTATTTCACTTTTCGAACTTAAATATACATTTTGGACTCAAATTCACTTTTCATCTTCAAATTTATTTTTTTCTAAATTCACTTTTTAAGTGAAATTCATTCAATTTCATTAAATCCACTTTTAAAATTAGATTTTACTATTTATATTTACATCTACTTTTTATAGTCGAATTCACTTTTCTAATTAAAGTTTTCTTTTCGCACCACACAGATGCACGAACTGCGCCAACTCAAACACCTCATTCAGGAATACGCTGACAAAAAACAAAAACGAGACAGCGGGGTGTTGGTGGAAGAACCGGATATAGTTCAGAATACATCATCTGTTTCCGTTTCTGCCGGAAAGACGTCATTTTTGCCCTATGCCCCCACCGGAAATAGAAACAATGGTGTCAATCAGCCACTGCCGACGGCACCATCACATCTGTTTGATGTTTCTCGTCGTTGATTGGAGGAAATGGTGTCACGTGGTGCGTTAATGGTGTTACTTTGATTGGCTAGAAATTAGGGTGTGGCGTGTTAAAAAGAGGGGATGGAAAGTGGATGGTGGAAAATTTGAATTTTTGGTGGAATGAGGTGAAGTGGCAAGAAATATATTCAAAAACTGTGGTGGTTTCGCCTCTGTGGTGGTTTCGCCTCTGTGGTGGTTTCGCCTCTGTGGTGGTTTCGCCTCTGTGGTGGTTTCGCCTCTGTGGTGGTTTCGCCTCTGTGGTGGTTTCGCCTCTGTGGTGGTTTCGCCTCTGTGGTGGTTTCGCCTCTGTGGTGGTTTCGCCTCTGTGGTGGTTTCGCCTCTGTGGTGGTTTCGCCTCTGTGGTGGTTTCGCCTCTGTGGTGGTTTCGCCTCTGTGGTGGTTTCGCCTCTGTGGTGGTTTCGCCTCTGTGGTGGTTTCGCCTCTGTGGTGGTTTCGCCTCTGTGGTGGTTTCGCCTCTGTGGTGGTTTCGCCTCTGTGGTGGTTTCGCCTCTGTGGTGGTTTCGCCTCTGTGGTGGTTTCGCCTCTGTGGTGGTTTCGCCTCTGTGGTGGTTTCGCCTCTGTGGTGGTTTCGCTTCCGTGGTGGTTTCGCCTCTGTGGTGGTTTCGCCTCTGTGGTGGTTTCGCCTCTGTGGTGGTTTCGCCTCTGTGGTGGTTTCGCCTCTGTGGTGGTTTCGCCTCTGTGGTGGTTTCGTCTCTGTGGTGGTTTCGCCTCTGTGGTGGTTTCGCCTCTGTGGTGGTTTCGCCTCTGTGGTGGTTTCGCCTCTGTGGTGGTTTCGCCTCTGTGGTGGTTTCGCCTCTGTGGTGGTTTCGCCTCTGTGGTGGTTTCGCCTCTGTGGTGGTTTCGCCTCTGTGGTGGTTTCGCCTCTGTGGTGGTTTCGCCTCTGTGGTGGTTTCGCCTCTGTGGTGGTTTCGCCTCTGTGGTGGTTTCGCCTCTGTGGTGGTTTCGCTTCCGTGGTGAGAAGGGTGGTGGATTGGGTGGGTGGGTTTTTAGTGAATGTTCGTGAAATTCAATATTTCAAGTCTGCGTGTGATGTAGTGTGATAGATGTGGAAGGTTAGTTGTGGGTGGTGTGGTGGCGTGTTTCCGTGTGGTGGTGTGGCTGGATGGAATGGTGTGGTGGTGTGGTGGTGTGGCTGGATGGAGTGGTGGTGTGGCTAGATGAAGTGGTGTAGTGGTGTGGCTGGATGGAGTGGTGTGGTGGTGTGGCTGGATGGAGTGGTGTGGTGGTGTGGCTGGATGGAGTGGTGTGGTGGTGTGGCTGGATGGAAGGGTGTGGTGGTGTGGCTGGATGGAGTGGTGTGGTGGTGTGGCTGGATGGATTGGTGTGGTGGTGTGGCTGGATGGAAGGGTGTGGTGGTGTGGCTGGATGGAGTGGTGTGGTGGTGTGGCTGGATGGAGTGGTGTGGTGGTGTGGTGGTGTGGCTGGATGGAGTGGTGTGGTGGTGTGGCTGGATGGAGTGGTGGTGTGGCTGGATGGAGTGGTGTGGTGGTGTGGCTGGATGGAGTGGTGTGGTGGTGTGGCTGGATGAAGTGGTGTAGTGGTGTGGCTGGATGGAGTGGTGTGGTGGTGTGGCTGGATGGAGTGGTGTGGTGGTGTGGCTGGATGAAGTGGTGTAGTGGTGTGGCTGGATGAAGTGGTGTAGTGGTGTGGCTGGATGAAGTGGTGTAGTGGTGTGGCTGGATGGAGTGGTGTGGTGGTGTGGCTGGATGGAGTGGTGTGGTGGTGTGGCTGGATGAAGTGGTGTAGTGGTGTGGCTGGATGAAGTGGTGTAGTGGTGTGGCTGGATGAAGTGGTGTAGTGGTGTGGCTGGATGGAGTGGTGTAGTGGTGTGGCTGGATGAAGTGGTGTAGTGGTGTGGCTGGATGAAGTGGTGTAGTGGTGTGGCTGGATGAAGTGGTGTAGTGGTGTGGCTGGATGGAGTGGTGTGGTGGTGTGGCTGGATGGAGTGGTGTGGTGGTGTGGCTGGATGGAAGGGTGTGGTGGTGTGGCTGGATGGAGTGGTGGTGTGGCTGGATGGAGTGGTGTGGTGGTGTGGCTGGATGGAGTGGTGTGGTGGTGTGGCTGGATGGAGTGGTGTGGTGGTGTGGCTGGATGGAGTGGTGTGGTGGTGCGGCTGGATGGAAGGGTGTGGTGGTGTGGCTGGATGGAGTGGTGTGGTGGTGTGGCTGGATGGAGTGGTGTGGTGGTGTGGCTGGATGGAGTGGTGTGGTGGTGTGGCTGGATGGAGTGGTGTGGTGGTGTGGCTGGATGGATTGGTGTGGTGGTGTGGCTGGATGGAGTGGTGTGGTGGTGTGGCTGGATGGAGTGGTGTGGTGGTGTGGCTGGATGGAAGGGTGTACGGCGGTTAAGAGTGTACTCTCAAGAAGTTTTCAATTTTAAGCGACAGTTACTTAGCAGGAGTTATTCGATGGGAGATGCTCATTGAAGGAGATGGGAGGTGGAAGATATGTGATGGCTGATGGTTATTGGGAGAGATCTGTGTGAATGTAAATGAAGTGTTAAGCTGGAGCTGGGAAGGGTGTGTGTGAAGATGGATGCGATATGAATATAGTTGTGGACTGCGTGCACTGTGGAGTTATGTGGTTGTACAAAATGTGTTGATAATAACTTGAAATTTAAAAAAATCAGTTGGTGAAGCGCCTTGGAAAGCGATTGAGGCTCATTTTAAAATGATGGTGTGGCGGTTGAGTTGGTCTGTATTGTGAAATTAGATGGTTATCCGTGTGTTGAGGTGGATATGTGTGGGATTTGAAGGATGTGAGATTTGAAGGATGTGAGATTTGAAGGATGTGTAGAGATGCGGTTGTGGGTGGTGTACCGGCGTGCGTGGTGGGTACGTTACTTTATAGTGCACTCAGCACTGTTGTATATAAATGTCATTTGAAATCTGTGTAGTTTGATTTGTGTTTTATTTTCATGAACCAGATTTGAATTCCTCTCTTGAGTTCACTATAGCGTTTATTTTTTGAATCATATAATTCAAAGCATTTAGACCACGCATAAAAATTTTATACACTTTACTTCGAACGTATAAATATATATTTTATCCGGAGTCGTATTTCAAGTGTTACTTTTCATGTATAAACTTTCTAGATTTTTCTTTCAGGGACCATTTGTTCGTTCGAAAATCATTTTATTGCACAAACCGATTTTATTTTCAAAATGTTTGAAGATTAGCTAATAAACAAGTTTTCAATGTTTCTTTTATGTGACAATTTTATGATATTATTTATTCTAATTCTTTTATTTCATTTTAATTTTTGATTTACGATGTTTCTCTAATTAACTCTTCTGCAGATCATCCAATGTACTGACGTTTGAAATAAATCGGAATACATGTGTGTTAAAAATAAAAAAAATGCTATTTCTGAGTTTTGTGGAAAGTGTGCCTTTTTAAACGAAAATAGAAGTTTGTTTAAAAACGATTTGTAGCATGGCGCTTTTAACAGAGTGTAATAAGCTCTACAAAGACTGGTTGATCAGATTAGGTTGAAAATTATTTTTAATGAGAATCGTTTAGTTTGAAAAAATTAGTAAAATGTGATAAAAACAGAAAATATACTTGAAAATATAAAAAAAATGTATAAAACAATTTATTATCAATGTTCAGATACTCGTTAAAATTTTGCTTTGTTCAAAAAAAACTGTTCTGTGTTTTAGATATACCCCGGCTATGTAGTTATATAAATGTTTCATATTCATATAAGTCATAGTTTTTCTTCGTTACTTTCGGTATCCCTAATTTAAAGGTATATTGTTTTTGAAACCATATAAAATTATCATTAAATCTTTTTTAAAAAAATTTAAAGTTTAAACTATTATAATTTGGAAAATACTATGACCGAAAAAGGTATATTCTATATTCAATCAATTTTCAGATGTTTAACCCTCAAAGGGCATTAAGAGCTTGTAAATATTTGAATGTTTCTCTCAAATCACATTCAGCATTTATGATAGCTGCAGGTGCGATATTATTTCATGAAGATAATTTCTAGATAAGCTTCTAGCTTATTACCCCATGTTACCTAACAGAATCAACCTTCTGTGGAGTTTTGAAGGAAGGTGAAGATCCTAAAAATGTTTCGAAAGATGAATGGAAGAAAAGATTAACTCCTTTGGAGTACGCCATTACCAGAAATGCCGACACTGAACGGGTATGGGTTTCTATATAATGAGGGAAAGGTCCAAGGACAAGAACAACGTCTGTGTGTCCAAAATATATATAAAAACCAATAAAAATAAGTTTTAGTAATTATAATAAATTTAAAATGAGTGAATCATCAAAAAAATGAATTAAGATATATAATAAAAATCTAATTAAAAAATATAATAAAAATTCAATTAAAATATTAATAAAAATTCAATTTAAAATATTTAGAAGAGTTTTGAGTGAGTTAAAATCATTTATAACAACTTTCAAAGTATGAGAAGAGTTTGAAAGGTTAACATTATGTTTGAAAGCATTCAAACAAGAAGCTGAAGTTATATGATTAGGCAGTTTATTCCAAAGAATTATAATTCTCTCTGGAAAAAATATTTTCCTATTCAGAGAAGGAAATGGATTTTTTTTATAATTTCAAATTGGTACTTCTAGATTTACTTGCAGTATAAAGGGCGATATTGAGTGCACAATGTTGATGATATCTATTGTTCATTAGTTTGTATGCACATATCAAACCTATTTTAAGCCTTCTGGTATGGGGAGTTTTTTGTTTAAAAGTTGTTAATCTCGGATGGTAGCTAGGATTAGTATTTTGAGTGGTAGAATTATTTTTTCAAATTATTCTGGTGACTCTTCTTTGTATTTTTCCTGTAGCTTCTTTAATTGTATGAGGTGACCAGACTGGGCTCCCATATTCAAGAATAGGTGAGATAAGTTCTTTAAAGAGCAGATTAAGAGAGGTAGGATGTGAAGGAAAGTGTCTATTTAGTAGTTCTGAACATTCATTCGCTTTCTTACTTGATCATCAATATGCTGCTTAAATCTTCAAATCTTTTTTGCTTCAAAATAGTCGTTTATTCACTAGTGTGTTTTTTTATTTTCATATTTCCAGCCTCATACTGGAGAGTATAACAAGCATTTTGAGGAAGGCACCTATGTCTGCATCTGCTGCGGGAGTGAACTTTTCGAGTGAGGATGATTTGAGAGTTAATTCCACCTTTCTCTTAAATTCTTTTCAATTCTATCTTTCTTTCAACTTCTTTCAACTCATTGCCCTTGTAAACCTCATCTTCTTTATAGCTTTCAACCGCTATACACTATTGCACACATTGTATAGAAAATGCAAGCACCTATTAGTATCAACCAATTAAATTAAAAAATCAATTAAATTCTTTTAAGTATCAATATCAACTGCTTATCACCTGAGTATCAAACCTTTTTTCACGCCTCGGCAGGAGTGATGCCAAGTTCCAGACGTCTTGTGGCTGGCCAGCTTTCTCGGCGGCAAAGAATGAGGAGGATGTGAAGAGGAGACAAGATACGTCGTTTAACTGCATAAGAACGGAAGTGTTATGCAGCAAGGTGAGGTGGTAGAAGGAGGGGAAATTTCCCGAATGATTTCAAGTTAACTTCGCTCACCATCAATCATCAATTTCTTATTTTAGCGTCTAACAATTAAATTTATTTTTATTTTTATTGCTGTCATTATCATCGTCATCATCATCATCACCATCATCATCATCATCATCGTCACCATCATCATCATCATCATCATCATCATCACCATCACCACAGTGCAATGCTCATCTGGGTCACGTGTTTGATGACGGTCCCAGACCGAGCAGGGAGAGGTATTGCATCAACAGCGTCAGTCTCAAGTTCAAGAAAAAGATGAAGGAGAAGGAGGAACAAAAGTGATGGTGTGGTGGTGGTGGTGGTGGTGGTGGTGGTGGTGGTGGTGGTGGTGGTGGTGGTGGTGGTGGTGGTGGTGGTGGTGGTGGTGGTGGTGGTGGTGGTTGTGGTGGTGGTGGTGGTGGTGGTGGTGGTGGTGGTGGTGGTGGTGGTGGTGGTGGTGGTGATGGTGGCAGTGGCTTGTGGTAGTGATGTTGGTGTGGTTTGTGATAGTTGTAATAGTGTTGGTGGTGGTTATAGTAGATATATATTAAGGGTGATTATGGTGGTGGAGGAGGAGTTAAGGATGGAGTTTTTATAGCACGTTGTGCTCGAAATAGTCTGTGGTGGTACTTCAACAAATTCGCCGGGAAGTCTGGAATAACTCGTTGGTAAACCTTTGAATGATTCTCATTGGTCTTGAATGACTCCGTTTTACTGGTAAGAGCGGTCACGTGTGAAGGGCGTGTAAAAGAGAAATTGGAGGTGCTGAGGCTGTTGTATCAACTTTCTCGGAGTTAGAAAGCTCACTCTAGAGGGAGTCATTGCGTGGATTGAAGGAAAATGCTTTTTATTTCAAATTTTTAGTTTTTTTTTTTTTAATCGATTTTCAAGCGTTTTCAAATGTTTTTCCGTTGAAGAGGCTTTGTCTGAATCATTGTGACTTGTTTTTTCTACCTCTTCTCTTCTTCCCAGTGCTCTTGAAGCTCTCGTGGCTTAACGTCACTTTAATACGTCATTCATTGTTTTGTATTGTAGGTTTGTATTTCACTAAAACTCGCAAACATATACAAATCTTCATCTCATCTCATCTAATCTAATCAACGGATTTTGAAGCACCTTCTAGCCATGGTTCAAAGGCGCTTCTGGAGGAATGGGTTTACTCTCAGTTGGACTACTAGGTGATTAAGCCATTCCAGAAAATCTAATCATTACTCTTTCATAGCGTATTTTATTCATGCTTGTAAACTGATTGCAACTTTTTTAATTTTTTTTCTATAAATATAAAAATTATAACTTTATGTTTTAAAAAAATAAAATTAAACTTGCCTTCCATTCATCAAAGATTGCAACCATCAAAAATCATTTTTTAGTTTTTAGCTAATAAACGTAGAGGAGGGTTTTTTCCTCGAGGCGCCTTTAAACATTATTCATGAGAGCCTTTTTTCTCTCTTAAATGAATACTTATTGAGAAGTTTTAAGCGCTCCTTATCACTTGGTTCAGAGGCTCCCGCCACTCCACTGACGTGACCTCACTTGGGCGTCTGGTTTTTTACCCACTTCCACCTTATTCGAACCTCATCCACACCTTCTACTTTTGCAACCACCATCTTCCACACACGAAGGCGCCTAGAAAACCTACCCACACACACACCTACACACACACACACACACACACACACACACACACACACACACACACACACACACAAAACCAAACATGACGTACACCACACAAACACGGATCAATACACCAAAGTTGTGCTTGTGCACATATATACCAACGCCAAGGCGTGTGCACAAGACGGCGTATAAAGATTTGACAAGCGTCAAATGCCTCCAACTAGCAACACTGGTTGAAAAGGGCACCGCTTACAACTTTTTGGTTGCATTAATGAAAATTAAAAAGTTAACGCTTTTGAATATTAAAGATTTGAAAAATTCTGAGTTCTCAATTCCGCTGTGGTTTATTTAATTTTTGCAAGGTTTTTGAATTCTTCGCTCGAAACGAGTTTCAGATTTTGAATTTTGAATTGCATTCAAGGTGAGACTCTTATACTTTGATGTTCCAGGCTTGAAAGCAATCAACAAAAGACATATCACAAACAATGCTTTGCATGGAGCATACAGACCTCAAGCTCCTCCAGCCTGACTGAAAGACGTGTGGATCCTTGGAGAGTTTATGAAAAGTTTTGAAAATAAAAAGTCAAAAAAAGTTGATTTAAAAATTTCGAAAAAGCTGAAAATTGTGTTGAAAAAATCTTTCGGACCATTTTTGCATTTACTACGTCAAGATCCAGTCATGAATCTTCTTATTCTTCGAGTCTTCCATCCCTCCACTCTTTCAGTCCATCCATCAAACACTCCTACCCTTCCAACACTTCCATTGACTTCTGCTGTTCTCCCAACTGTTCTTAGTTTTGAATCCTAATTTCAACCAAACTTGAGTTTTCCATTTCAATTTCATCCTCACACACGCTTTTGTCTTCTTCGCACACAACTTCTCAAACACCTTTACACACTCATTGTTTCTCAACTTCAACTCCACTCCAATAGTTGTTCAACCTTTCAAACTAACCCTCAAGACCTCTCTTTCTAGAAAATCTGCTAAGTTTAACCTTTCTCACCCCCTTCTCACTAAGACCTTCCACCCACTGAATCCATCTTTCATAGTTGCCTTCCCTGGCTGAGTCAACAATTGGAATACTCCTTCAGTTTATTTTTTAAGCCCATTTTTTTAATCCTTCTCATAAACCTCCGCTTAAACCACTTTTTCCCTTTCCGGCTCTTTACCCATCCCACCCACTCGCCAATCCACCTCCCCAATCCACCCCCCCAATCCATCCCCTCTTACCAATCCACCCCCCTTTCCAATCCACCCTCCCCCTTCCTAATCCACCCCCCCAACTACCCACAAATCTTTCCACATTTCTCCTTCCACACATTCCACCCCTCCATCACGTCCCTGCAATGGGAAATCAATTGTGTGCCCCCTGGAGGAAGATGTACCAGGAAGACGAAACAGGCCACTGGACACCCAAGAAAGACTCTCATCTCCTCAGGTTCCACACTCCGTCGAGCTTCGATGTTTTAAGCTTTGGAAAAATTCTCGAATCAAAACTTCCGATTTAACTTTGAAATTGAAACGTTTGAGTTTTGCATTAAATTAAAGATTTTTATGAAGATTTTAGTTTTTAATTTATTTTAATTTTAATTAAACATTTTAAATTTTAATTAAACCTTTTAAATTTTAATTAAACCTTTTAAATTTTAATTAAACCTTTTAAATTTTAATATTCCAATTAACTCTTAATTTAAGTTTAATTCGTGATATTAGTGCATTGAGAATTCTCATCAACGAATTTTCCGCCTTTAAGACTTGAAATCTTTAGGATAAAAAATTATGCTAGCAAATAACTACAATAGAATACTATAGAAAAAAATTAATTTAATTTAATTTAATAAAAAAAATATAATATAATATAAAAAATAAAATACAAAACACTGCAATAAAAGACAAAACAGCAAACAACAATAAAATAAGCTATTATACAAAAAACAACTAAAAATACAACAAAACACAACACAACACAACAATTGTGTACGAAGTGACAGAATGTATAAACCTCAGTGCCAAGTTCACTTGCGTGCAAGGCTCTGAGGCCTCAGAGAAGACGAATCGAAATTATACGTTTTGTGTTTCCGGCTTATAAACATTGGTTATGTTTTGATTTTCATGGAAATAAAAATAAAAAATAAACACAAAAGTATGATAAAATAATAATAAAAATGAATAATTAAATCAATCAATAAATAAATGAAGAAATAAATGAATGAATTAATTAATTAATCAATAAATAAATGGATAAACGAATGAATGAATGAATGAAGAAATAAATAAATGAAGAAATAAATGAATGAATGAATGAATAAAAAAAAAAGAAAAAAGAAAGAAATAAATAAATGACTAAATGAATTAATAAATGAACAAATTAAAAAAGATAAAAGAAAAAAATGAACAAATAAATGAATATAGAACTATAAAAATAACAAAAAAATAAAAAAGATGATAATCATTGAAGTAACTCAAAAACTTATTATAATAATTTAACAGAACATCTACTCAAATAACTCACTCCGATTTTTATTGATATTTTAATAATAACAAATATATATATAAAGATATAATTATGATAATAATAATAATTATTATTAAAAAAATAAAATAAAATTAAAATAATTATTGTTTTTATTATTATCGTTATGTGGGTTTCGGCATTAACGCCATGGCCATTATACAGAGCTGTGCTTCGATTCGAAGAAATCCGACTTTTATTCGCGACAATTAAGAAGGATTGCAGTTGCCTTGAAGCATCACTTATCACCACCCCTTCTTTATCACTCCTCCCCCTTTATCACTCCTCCCCCTTTATCACTCCTTCACCACCCTCTCCATCACTCTTCCACCACCCTTCTTATCACTTTTCACCACCCTTCTTATCACTTTTCACCACCCTTTCCATCACTCTTCCACCACCCTTCTTATCACTTCTCACCATCTTCTCCATCACTCTTTCACCACCTTCCCCCCTTCTTCTCATTCCCTTTCATCATCTCTATCAACACTCTTCATCGTTATTTGATCAACATTTCACTTTTTCATTCCCATTTTCTTTTTTTTCACCACCTCCTCACCACCTCCTCACCACCTCCTCACCACCTCCTCACCACCTCTTCACCACTTCTTCATCACTTCTTCATCAGCCAATCAATCCTTAACCATCTGCTCAATCCTTAGCCACCCACTCAACACGACCAGACTATGGGCGGAAATTTTTGAAGTACAAGAGAACAGCAGTGGTGAGATTTTTTGGGGCAAAGTGTCTGAAGATGTGGTGCCTGTGAACATCACGTGTGTGCAAAGTCATCCGGTCAATGTCTTCCAAATCACCTCCTACAACCGACACGTGGAGAAAATCTTTGACGTTAAACTTTACCAGCCAGGTTGGGTGGATCGTTGATGTTTTGGGGGGGTTGGTTGGGATAGTTGGAAGGGTTGTTGGAAGGGTTGAGGTGGTTGGAAGGGTTGAGTGGTTGGAAGGATTGAGTGGTTGGAAGGGTTGAGGTGGTTGGAAGGGTTGAGTGGTTGGAAGGGTTGAGTGGTTGGAAGGGTTGAGGTGGTTGGAAGGGTTGAGTGGTTGGAAGGATTGAGTGGTTGGAAGGGTTGAGTGGTTGGAAGGGTTGAGTGGTTGGAAGGGTTGTTGGAAGGGTTGAGGTGGTTGAAAGGGTTGGAAGGTTTGGGTGGTTGGAAAAGATGAGGTGAATGGGAGGGTTGGGTGGTTGAGTTTTTATTGTTTCGGTGCTTTTCAAGTATATGTCAGAGATTTTTATGAGAAGTTCGAAAAAGCGTTGAAAAAGCTGAAGTCAGAAATAGTGGGACCTCCAAAGTCTCGCATTAAAAACCCATCTTCTTCTTCTTCTTCCTCTTCATTTTTCTCCTATTTTTCTTCTTTTTTTTTCTTTTTTTTCATTTTCATTTCTTTCACTTCATCCTCATCCTTCTTTTTTTTCCATTTTTTTTTCTTTTTTTCTTCTTT
This sequence comes from Branchellion lobata, assembly GCA_947562095.1. Classification (NCBI taxonomy): domain Eukaryota; kingdom Metazoa; phylum Annelida; class Clitellata; order Hirudinida; family Piscicolidae; genus Branchellion; species Branchellion lobata. The sequence continues at coordinate 579,930 of OX387256.1, read as the reverse complement.
TTCTCTTTTGCTTCATTTTCTTATTTATTTTTTTTCACATCTTTTATCATTCTTTTTTTTTCCTGCTTCTCTTTGCTTTTTTCCCCTCCTCCTCTACCTTCTCTTCTTCTTTTTTCTTCTCCTCCTCCTCCTCCTCCTTCTCCTCCTTCTCCTTCTCCTCCTCCTCTTCCTCCTCCTCCTCCTCCTCCTCCTCCTCCTCCTCCTCCTCCTCCTCCTCCTCCTCCTCCTCCTCCTCCTCCTCCTCCTCCTCCTCCTCCTCCTCCTCCTCCTCCTCCTCCTCCTCCTCCTCCTCCTCCTCCTCCTCCTCCTCCTCCTCCTCCTCCTCCTCCTCCTCCTCCTCCTCCTCCTCCTCCTCCTCCTCCTCCTCCTCCTCCTCCTCCTCCTCCTCCTCCTCCTCCTCCTCCTCCTCCTCCTCCTCCTCCTCCTCCTCCTCCTCCTCCTCCTCCTCCTCCTCCTCCTCCTCCTCCTCCTCCTCCTCCTCCTCCTCCTCCTCCTCCTCCTCCTCCTCCTCCTCCTCCTCCTCCTCCTCCTCCTCCTCCTCCTCCTCCTCCTCCTCCTCCTCCTCCTCCTCCTCCTCCTCCTCCTCCTCCTCCTCCTCCTCCTCCTCCTCCTCCTCCTCCTCCTCCTCCTCCTCCTCCTCCTCCTCCTCTTCCTCCTCCTCCTCCTCCTCCTCCTCCTCCCCCTCCTCCTCCTCCTCCTCCTCCTCTTCCTCCTCCTCCTCCTCCTCCCCTCCTCCTCCTCCTCCTCCTCCTCCTCCTCCTCTTCCTCCTCTTCCTCCTCCTCCTCCTCCTCCTCTTCCTCCTCCTTCTCCTTCTCCTCCTTCTCCTCCTCTTCCTCTTCTTCTTCTTCTTCTTCTTCTTCTTCCTTCTCTTCCTTTTCTTCCTTTTCTTCTCTTCAGGAACAAGAATCACTCAAGCATCGGACTGTTTTGTACACTGGAAGGACTCGAAGCTGGAAAGAGAATGGGGACTCAACTTCACCATCCCACTGGATGCCAAGAGGTTCAGAGACTGCTGTTCCGTGAGTTTGGTTTTGCGGGTGAAAAATAGTTTTGTTTTTGTAAAATTCATTTTTTGGTGGTTTTCGAAAAGTTTTGGTGGTTTGGTGAATAAATTATTACTTTTGTAGAAGTTTAACAAGTTGAGAAATAGCTTGATAAGGCAGTCTGATAAGGCAGTTTGATAAGGCAGTTTGATAAGGCAGTTTGATAAGTGTTTTGTTGAATAAATTGATTATTTTGTGGGTGAATGGTGGTTCCTGAATTGATGGGTGGTTCCTGGGTTGATGGGTTGTTCCTGGGTTGATGGGTGGTTCCTGGGTTGATGGGTTGTTCCTGGGTTGATGGGTGGTTCCTGGGTTGATGGGTGGTTCCTGGGTTGATGGGTGGTTCCTGGGTTGATGGGTTGTTCCTGGGTTGATGGGTGGTTCCTGGGTTGATGGGTTGTTCCTGGGTTGATGGGTGGTTCCTGGGTTGATGGGTGGTTCCTGGGTTGATGGGTGGTTTCTGGGTTGATGGGTGGTTCCTGGGTTGATGGGTGGTTCCTGGGTTGATGGGTGGTTCCTGGGTTGATGGGTGGTTCCTGGGTTGATGGGTGGTTCCTGGGTTGATGGGTTGTTCCTGGGTTGATGGGTGGTTCCTGGGTTGATGGGTTGTTCCTGGGTTGATGGGTGGTTCCTGGGTTGATGGGTGGTTTTTGGGTTGATGGGTGGTTCCTGGGTTGATGGGTGGTTCCTGGGTTGATGGGTGGTTTCTGGGTTGATGGGTTGTTCCTGGGTTGATGGGTGGTTCCTGGGTTGATGGGTGGTTCCTGGGTTGATGGGTGGTTCCTGGGTAGGTGGGTGGTTCCTGGGTTGATGGGTGCTTCCTGGGTGGGTGGTTCTTGGGTTGATGGGGGGCTCTTGGGTTGATGGGTGATTTTGTGATGGTTTTGTGATTCTTTGTCAGGAGAGAGTGGTTCAATAAATGACTGAGTGGTTTCTTAAGTGTGGAAATGAGTGGGTGGTTTGGCGGGGGAGGAAATCAACCATCCTTCATCCTCCCTGAATCACACCACAAAATGTTCTTTTACCTCCCCCCCCCCCTTCAACAGCAATCACCCAATTAAGCCAACAGCCCCCTCCCCCAAAAACATCTTAATTCTCCAAAAACTTTGCAAAACCCCCCTAACACAAAAACTCAACCAAACCACCCCAAACCAACACCCCAAAAACACCCGACCCACACCCAAAATCACCACCAACAACTCGAACCGAACTAAAACTCACCCATTTACCCAAACAAACCACCCACCCACCCAAACAAACCACCCATCCACTCAAACAAACCACCCACCCACTCAAACAAACCCAACTAAACTACACCAACCCAAAACCAAACCACACCTCCAACAGCGCAACCAGCATGGCAGGAAATCCATTTCAAACCCCACGTCGCCAGTGTCTCAGCCAAGGAGAGCCATTTCAAGTCCAGAAGAGCTGGGAGGGCAGGAGGAGGCGAATGGAGACAAGGACATGGTGGTGTGTATGGAAGATAATTCGACTTATAACCACTTGTCAGGTTTGTTGGGGGGTTTTTAGGGGTTGGCGAAAGTTGATGGGGGTGGTTGTGTAATGGGGATGGTTTTGTGAGGATAGTGGTTGTGGCATGGTGGTTGTAGTGATGTTGGTTGTGGTGATGGTGGTTGTGGTGATGGTGGTTGTGGTGATGGTGTTTGTGGCTAGCGGCGTGGGATGGTGGTTGTGGCTAGTGGTTGTGGCATGGTGGCGTGGGATATGTGTGCTGGTGAAATGGTGGTTGTGGCATAGTAGTGGATCTCAGTTACAATGGTTTGGTTTTTTCTAGGAGTTTTCAGCATAATTGTAGCTTTCACGTTTGCAGAGACCATGAAATGCCATAGAAATCCACTAAACGTCGGTTTATGGAGGTTTATGACAAGATTTCAAATTTTTTCAAGTTTTTCACTACGTTGGTATCTGTCTTGTGAAGTTTTTTTTCACCCATAAAAACCAATTTTTGGCACATGCAAAACAAAATTTTTTTTGTTGCTTATAAAAACCCTTTTACGTTTTGACACGCCGTTTAACACGTTCCAATGGGCTCAATGCAAAATTATTTTTATAGAAAAACATTAATTTTAATTTTTAGTTTTATAAATATTTCTTAGAAAAGTTTAAATTATGTAGCGCTAATTTCCAAACGTCGCTGTGCCGTGGAAGTTTTGAAAAACATAGTCAACATCTTCACCCATGGGAATGAAGCTCAGATACAAATATTTCGAGATTTTGAACCATTATTTAAAAATATTGAAAAAAAAAATTTTTTTTAATTTTTTCAATATTTAAAAATAGTTTTTTTAATTAAAAAAAATTTTTCTTTAATTTTAAAAAAGGTTTTTCAATGTTTAAAAAATCTTTTTATAAAAAATATTTGAATGAATTATTTTTGATGTTAAATCAAGCACGTTGACGCCAGTGGACTTCACCTTTGGCAGGTCTGGTGACTACTCCGCGCAGCCACAAAAACGGGAGTATGTACCCTCACAAGCAGGTCCACAGTCTCTTCCACGTCAACGACGACAGCAACAACAACTACAACACCTACAGCAACACCAACTACGACAGCAACTACATGAACAACTACGCCAACAACTACAACGTCAACTACAACTACGCCAACAGCACCCTGTCTACCGACTGCGGAAACATTTACTCGCAAATATCGAAACATCAACAACAACAGTTGCAACAACAACAACAACAACTGCAACAACAACAACTACATAGCTTCAACACCCTACAACAACACTCTTCAGACACTCACTACTCCCACTGCAACAACAACAACAGCTACATCGCCAGCCAATCACAAACACTCAATGCCAAAAACCTTAAACATGCCAGGTGATGGTGATGATGATGGCGATGATGATGATGATGATGATGATGATGATGATGATGATGATGATGATGATGATGATGATGATGATGATGATGATGATGATGATGATGATGATGATGATGATGATGATGATGATGATGATGATGATGATGATGATGATGATGATGATGATGATGATGATGATGATGATGATGATGATGATGATGATGATGATGATGATGATGATGATGATGATGATGATGATGATGATGATGATGATGATGATGATGATGATGATGATGATGATGATGATGATGATGATGATGATGATGATGATGATGATGATGATGATGATGATGATGATGATGATGATGATGATGATGATGAGGATGATGATGATGATGATGATGATGATGGTGATGATGATGATGATGATGATGATGATGATGATGATGATGATGATGATGATGATGATGATGATGATGATGATGATGATGATGATGATGATGATGATGATGATGATGGTGATGGTGATGATGATGATGATGATGATGATGATGATGATGATGAGGATGATGATGATGATGATGATGATGATGATGATGATGATGATGATGATGATGATGATGATGGTGATGATGATGATGATGATGATGATGATGATGATGATGATGATGATGATGATGATGATGATGATGTTTAATTACTTTTATTTTTATTTTATTTTTATTTAAATTTTTTTTAGAGCATCTAGTTTAGACAAACATTGCAAAAAAATGTCGAAAATAACACCGCAACAACAACAACAACAACAACAACACCAACAACAGTAACAACAACAAAGATGCGTGTTACATTGACGGAAACAACAATAAAATCGTCCCTTTCGATTCGGTATCTTTGGTTCAATCTTCCGATTTTATGTCAAAATCTCTCAAGGACGTCAGGTCTTCAGCCTACACAACAAAGTAACTCACGTTTGGAATTATTTTTAAAATTAAAATTATTTAAAATATTTTAATAAATACAACAGCTTTTAAAATTAAAATTAATAAACAATAATAAATAAATAAATAAAAGATCGTCATTTTTCAAATATTTTTATTATTGTTTATATTTTTATCATTTTTATTAATTGTATTATTGTTATTATTTTTATTATTGTTCTTATTTTTAATATTGTTATTATTTTTAATATTGTTATTATTTTTATTATTGTTATTATTTTTATTATTGTTATTATTTTTATTATTGTTATTATTTTTAATATTGTTATTATTATTATTATTGTTATTATTTTTATTATTGTTATTACTTTTATTATTGTTTTGTTGCACAGCCACCAGGGGATTTCTCCTCTTCGAAACGCTGAGCTGAACTTGTTCTCGACAATGTCGAAAATAACACCGCAACAACAACAACAACAACTACAGCATCAACAACAGCAACAACAACTACAGCAACAACAACTACAACTACAGCAACAACAACAACTACAAGAACAACAACAACAACAACTACAGCATCAACAACAACAGGAAATTTCAAAATTCGCAACAAAAACATCGACGGAAAAGTTGGAGTTGCGACAGCTGAGTCGCGAGCCCACAGTCATCAATTTTGGCTCCAAAAACGAACACAACAACCGCAACAACAACTATAACAACAACAATAACAACAACAATAACAACAACAACAACAACAACAACAAGTATCAAAACAACACTAGCAACAAAAATAATAACGACAGCAACAACAACAATCCACCCGACAAAACAGTTATAACAGAAGCCGCCAAACAAGCATCATCCATCAACCATCTCACATCATCGGAAGAGGAAGAAGAAGAAGAAGATGAGGATGGAAAAGAAGAAGAAGAAGAAGAAGAGGAGGAGAATGGAGATAGAGTAGTCGTAAAAAAGAAAAGTCATGAAAACACGCAACGAAACGACAAGAGGCGCAAAGCTGCTTCGAAACACCAGACCTCTTCAGCTTCCACCAACAACACCCTTCTCAACCACCCCACCAACAACCACCTCACCAGTATAAAAACCCCTCTCAACACCCCCATCAACGCCTACCCAATCACTCACCTTAACAACACCCTAAATCCAAATTACCCAAAAAACCCCCAAAACTCTCAAAACAACCTCACCACCACCATTAACACCCCAAGACTCAGAGGGGTGCACAAGTCTTCGAAGCGCCTCTTGGACGACCCCTTGTGCAGCATCGGATTCGACAGCAACACCCTCAAGAAAATGCTGCAGGTTCTTCCCGAAGCATCCCCCATCGACCAGGCGAGTTTTTGGGGGGTTTTGTGGGTGTTTTGGGGGAGTTTAAGACATTTTCAAAATGTTTTGGGGTATTTTGGGGTGTTTTTGAGGAGTTTTGGGGTATTTTGGAGGAATTTTGGGGTGTTTTTGAAGGGTTTTAGAGTATTTTTAGGAATTTTTAATATTTTTCAAATATTTTTTTTTGTTTTTTAGTAAAGTTTTCATGTTTTTTCTATCAATTAAACGTTATTTTTGTTTTTGTTTTTCGTTGGTTTTTTGTTTTTGTTTTGAGTACGTTTTTTTTTTAATATATTTAGTTATTTTTTCATTTTTAGTTTTTTTAATAATTTTTACTTTAATTATTATTTTTCTTTTTCAATTTGCTTTTTGCATTCGAATTTGCACTCATGCTTTTTTTTCTTTCAAGCAAAAAAAAATAATTATATATGAAGGCACACCAAACACACACACACACACACACACACACACACACACACACACACACACACACACACACACACACACACACACACACACACACACACACACACACACACAAACACACACACACACACACACACACACACACACACACACACACACACACACACACACACACACACACACACACACACACACACACACACACAAACACACACACACACACACACACACACACACACACACACACACACACACACACACACACACACACACACACACACACACACACACACACACACACACACACACATACACACACACACACACACACACACACACACACACACACACACACACACACACACACACACACACACACAAACACACACACACACACACACACACACACACACACACACACACACACACACACACACACACACACACACACACACACACACACACACACACACACACACACACACACACACACACACACACACACACACACACACACACACACACACACACACACACACACACACACACACACACACACACACACAGCTGACCATACGAAGCAAGTACACATTGAACCAACAAGAGAGTGACGTCAGCAAATGTCCATACAACTTCACAGCCACCACCATCTTCAACCCCGATATCAACATTAACAACAACAATCATATCAACAATCACAACAACAACAACAACAACAACAACAACGTCAACACTAACGTAAGCAATGGAATAAACAACTGTGTACTTACCTCGAGTACTTCAACCGAAAGTGACCCAAGTAATGCAAATAAAAATATAATTAACAGAATTATTGATACTAATGACGTAAGCAATAACACAAACATAAACAAAAAGCCACAAAATGAAAACGTAAACAAAACCAAAACAATAACACCAACTACAAACTACTCTGTTAGCCAATTGAGGTTGAAGTTTGATCCGAACGACCAATCAAACTCTCCCAAATTAGGTAAACAACCTAATTCTGACCAATCAGAAACAAGCCATCAAAATGACGTAAGCAACCACGACTATAGAAATGACGAACATCAAAGCAATAACAACAACAACAACAACAACAATGAAAGAAACAAAAATATTATTAATAACACCAATCACAACAACGAACTTGAGGCCTCAGACAATAATGACGTCACAAAAATAAATGAAATAAACAACACTGATGACGATACATCGAAAATTGTTGATACCATGATTAATAATAACATTTATGACGTTGCAACATCTCCTTCTACCTCTTCCGGTGATTACGTTTTAAACCTCAAAGATATCGTAAACACGCCCACTTCAAACAACAACAACAACGACGACAACAAAAACAATAACGAGAACCATAGTAACATTAACAACAACAAAAACAACAACAATAACAACAACAAAAACAGCGACAACACCGAAGCTAAAAATAAGGACGTAGCCACTGGTAATGCCGATGAAAACAAGTACCTTGATGACGTCATTGCAAATCAAAATAACGAAAACAATCAAAAGGAAGAAAAAAATAAATCTGAAAAAAACAACGAAATCCCAAAAAATGAATTATCTATTGGTGATGAAAAAATTAAAAATAAAAATTCTGATGATGACGTCACTAACAACAACAATGATGATGGCATCGGAAACAATAATACTAATAAAAATAATAATAGCAACAATAATGCTGATAATAATAATGAATTTAATGACAATAACAACAATAATAATAATAATAATAATAATAATAATAATAATAATAATAATAATAATAATAATAATAATAATAATAATAATAAAAGAAATAACATAAATAATGACGTGGTTCCGCATGAGGGTGATGACGTGGGAGATTACATAAACACAAACACGCTGATGAAACAAATGAAAAATAAACAAAATAATAATGATAATAATAAAAACAACGTTGAAGATGAAAAAGATGGAAAGAAAAAGAAGAAGAATAATAATAATAATAATAATAATAATAATGATAATAGTGGAGACGATATAAATAATAACGATGAAAAAAACAATATTAACGATACAAACAAAGACAATAGCCAATCAGCCATTGAGAAAAAAGATGGTCACGTGATTGACAGCCAATCAAGAAAGCCACAAGATTTCGTTGTGGCAACCAATGCCACCCTCACCAACACCATCAACACCACCACCACCACCACCAGCAGCGACAATGAGATTGTTGAAGTGAGTCTGACAAAGAATGTTGGTTTGGTAGGGTGGTTGTTGGTGGCTGTTGGTGGTTGTTGGTGGTTGTTGGTGGCTGTTGGTGGTTGTTGGTGGTTGTTGGTGGTTGTTGGTGGTTGTTGGTGGTTGTTGGTGGCTGTTGGTGGTTGTTGGTGGTTGTTGGTGGTTGTTGGTGGTTGTTGGTGGTTGTTGGTGGTTGTTGGTGGTTGTTGGTGGCTGTTGGTGGTTGTTGGTGGCTGTTGGTGGTTGTTGGTGGCTGTTGGTGGTTGTTGGTGGCTGTTGGTGGTTGTTGGTGGTTGTTGGTGGTTTTTGGTGGTTGTTGGTGGTTGTTGGTGGTTGTTGGTAGGTGGGTGGGTGGGTAGGTGGGTGGGTGGGTAGGTGGGTGGGTGGGTAGGTGGGTGGGTGGGTAGGTGAGTGGGTGGGTAGGTGGGTGGGTGGGTAGGTGAGTGGGTGGGTAGGTGGGTGGGTGGGTAGGTGGGTGTAGGAGAAGGATGTGGGTGAATTGATGTTGGAAGGAAGTTGCAAGAGGGGAACATAGAAAAATGGGTGTTGGAACTATTCATAAAAACGTGAGTTCAAAATAATAAAAATGAAAACATCAATGAGAAGTTGTGTCTAAAAGTGGATTTCGAAAAAAAAGTGGATTTCAAAAAAAAAAAAGTGGATTTCAAAGAAAAAAAAAAGTGGATTTCGAAAAAAAAAACCCAGTTTTTTGCAAAATTGACCGCACAATTTCCAGTTTTTGGTATCTAAAGTTTCACCAAAAACTGATATTTGCTCGAACAGCTGTGTCGAAACGTTCATTTAGCTGTGGTTTTTTTTTTCAATTAGAAGCGTCCAAGTGGATGACGTCTGAAAAAACTGGAAAACTAAAAAATTAACTGGGAATCAACTTGCAAAAAAACTTTAAAAATAAAAAAGTAAGCGTTAAAAAAATGTCAAAATGATGTTTTGAAATACAGAAAAAAATAAAAATCAAAAAATGAAATTAAAAATTATGCAAAAAATAACTAATGTTTTGATTAAAAACTAAAATAGAAAAATTATTCGAAAAATTAAAAAAATAATTTAAAAAATAATTTAATAAAAAAATTAAATAAAAAAAATTATAAATAAATAATAATAATACAAAATACAAACAGTAAGTTCACAATTATACGAAAAACATGGAAAACGAAAGAAAAAACAGGATAAAATATTTGAATGAATTTGAAAAAAAAAGAAGCTTAAAATGTCAAAAAATGAAATCAAAAAAACTTATTTTAAAAATTAAAAATATTTAATTTTCAGAAAAAAATGAAAGTGAGACCATGTTCGGAGCTCATTATTCTGTCCTTCGAAACTCAATCCTCCTTCGCCAGCAAGAGCTCTTCAATCAGAAAAACAGGGTTGGTGGGAATAATTTTGAAAAAAATTTAAAAAAAAAAAATTTTAATAATTTTTTATTAAATTTTCACTCGCCAGAACCTTATTGGTGCAAAATCTTTTGACGCACAAGATGGCGGCGGTTGTCATGGCACCAAACCGGAAGTGGGAGGAGTTTTTTGTGATTTTAAGGGGCACAGTTCTGTTGTTTTACCCCACGGAATACGAAGAAGATGACGAACCAATCCATTCGTTGGGTGGGTGGGTGGGTGGGTGGGTGGGTGGGTGGGTGATGGAAAGAAGGAGGGGTTGGATGGACGGATGGGTGTTTGAAAATTGTTTTGTAAGAGCATGATGAGTAAGAAGAAGGTTTGATGTTGGATGAAAGCTCAACCACATCCCCCATCATTCACCCACATCCCATCACCCAGCCACCCTCCCCCCCTCTTAGTCATCACAGGGTGTCTGGCCTACCCAGAGAACGGCAATGGCACAGACGGCCTCTTTTCCATCAGCACCATCTTCGGCATCGCCTTCCTCCTCAAAGTGAAACAAAGCCCCGTGTCTCTGCAACAAACGCCCATCACTCCACCCATCACTCCACCCATCACCCCACCCATCACTCCACCCATCACTCCACCCATCACTCTACCCATCCCTCTCACCTCACCTTTCTTCACCCCACCTAACCTTTTTTCACCCCCCCTCATTCAGCTCCACCCACTACTTCATTCACCCTACGTCCACCTCCAATCTACCAGAGTCCACCACCCACCCATTTCCAACCTCCATCTCATTGTTTTCCTCGCCTACAACTTATCCCATTCCCATCCATTCAATCTTACTCAACTCAACTCATCCATCCATCTATTTATCCCTATTCCATCCATCTTTCCTACCCATCCATCCATCTCTTTCATCCCCATTCCATCCATCTCTTTTCACCCATCCATCCATCTCTTTCATCCCCATTCCATCCATCTCTTTTCACCCAACCATCCATCCAGTTCATCCCTATTTCATCCACCTCTCCCACCCATCCACAGGCCTCCAATGACGAAGAGATGATCAGTTGGATCACAGGTCTTCACTGCGCATGCGCAACCTGCATGGCCAGAACTGTGAACAAAAGTGTCCTCTGCAAAATGTTGAAAAGTGAAATCCATAGACTAGAGAACAGCATTGACTTGGTAATCATTCAAAGCTTCATTTTAAAAGTTTCAAAATGTAGTTTTGTTATTCTTGAAGCTGTTGTAAAGTTGGCCTCGAAATGAAAATGAAAATTTGGCCTCGAAACTCTACGGAGTAAATGCTACTACAATAATATTCGTGTTTGTATTGTATTGTATTGTATTGTATTTCATTGTATTGTATTGTATTGTATTGTATTTTATTGTATTTTATTGTATTTTATTGTATTTTATTGTATTTTATTGTATTTTATTGTATTTTATTGTATTTTATTGTATTGTATTGTATTGTAATGTATTGTATTGTATTGTATTGTATTGTAATGTATTGTATTGTAATATATTGTATTGTATTGTATTGTATTTTATTGTATTGTAATATATTGTATTGTATTGTATTGTATTGTATTGTATTGTATTGAATTTTATTATATTGTATTGTAAGTTGTTTGAAATGAAAGTTCTTTATGGCGTGGGAAGTGATAGTTTCATTCAATTCAAACGACCCGCTGAAGAGACCAACTAAGAAGCCAGCTAAGCCAGCTCCACAACTTAACTTCCCCTCACTCATCTTCTTTCAAATCATGCACAACTATTTGCTACTCCCTCCTCTATTGACCTGGTTACTACCACATTGTTCCACATTAGCACTTGCAACATTCAATTTCCAATTTGTCACTTCAATCTTCCACTCAACCTCTATTCACCATCCATCCCCCACACAATCCACCATTCCATCCTCCATTCACCATCCATCCCCCATACAATCCACCATTCCATCCTCCATTCACCATCCCTCCCCCACACAATCCATTCTACCTCTTTCATGTCAAATCCACACCTCGCCCAATCCACTCAATCATTTGCAAGTCTCCCAACCCACAATCCACTAATCAACCAGCCTCTATGCCACCACAATTCACCATTCCACCACACCCCACCATTCCACCACAATCCACCATTTCACCACACTCCACCAGTCCACCACAATCCACCATTCCACCACACTCCACCATTCCACCACAATCAACCACTCCACCCAACAACTGCAGAGTTTTCACCCATTTTATCTACCATCAATCTTCAGTCACACAATCCACTAATCTACATTTCACCATCAACCAATTCTCAATCCTCCACCAACCAAGCCCTGATCAATCACCAACCAAGCCCTGATCAATCATCAACCAAGCCCTGATCAATCACCAACCAAGCCCTGACCAATCATCAACCAAGCCCTGACCAATCACCAACCAAGCCCTGACCAACCACCAACCAAGCCCTGATCAATCCCATCATCAACCGCACCAACCACAGGACTTGAAGATGAAGAAGATGGGTGACACACAGGCGGGTCTGGTGAACGATGCGACTATGAAGCAGGCATTAAACAGACAACTGACCGAATGGGAAGAAAACCTGGAAAAGTTGGTGGTGGAACAGTTCCTCTTCAGGTGCTACCTGTCTGCTTTGCAAGAAGACCAACTGCCCCCTCCTAGGGTGGGTAGAGGGTTTTGGTTTTGTAAAGAAAGGGGTTATTCTTGGGGGGGGGAGGATAAGGGGTGGGGGGGGGGGGGGGGGGAGGATAAGGGGTGGGGGGGGGGGGGGGATAAGGGGTGGGGGGGGGGGAGGATAAGGGGTGGGGGGGAGGGAGGGGGGGGAGATGAGTGTGGGTTTAGAGGGGGTGAAGGCGGTGGGTTATGTTATTTGGAGAAACGGGTGGTGAGAAATTGTGTTTGGAAGAGTTGAGAAAGAGGTTTTTGGTGGAAGGAGGAGAAAAAAAATGTCAAAAAAGGTTGGGGTATGTAGGTTGGGTGGATGAGCGTTGGAGGAGTGAAGGATGAAAATGGGGGAAGAGACGAAAAAAAAGAGATTCAAGAAACTAAGGCTCGAAAAATGATCGGCGAGAAATGGAAAGAGATGGAGGGAGGTGAAAGAGGAGGAAGAAGGATGGAGGGAGGTGAAAGAGGAGGAAGAAGGATGAAGGGAGGTGAAAGAGGAGGAAGAAGGATGGAGGGAGGTGAAAGAGGAGGAAGAAGGATGGAGGGAGGTGAAAGAGGAGGACGAAGGATGGAAGGAGGTGAAAGAGGAGGAAGAAGGATGGAGGAAGGTGAAAGAGGAGGAAGAAGGATGGAGGGAGGTGAAAGAGGAGGAAGAAGGATGGAGGGAGGTGAAAGAGGAGGAAGAAGGATGGAGGGAGATGAAAGAGGAGGAAGAAGGATGGAGGGAGGTGAAAGAGGAGGAAGAAGGATGGAGGGAGGTGAAAGAGGAGGAAGAAGGATGGAAGGAGGTGAAAGAGGAGGAAGAAGGATGGAGGAAGGTGAAAGAGGAGGAAGAAGGATGGAGGAAGGTGAAAGAGGAGGAAGAAGGATGGAGGGAGGTGAAAGAGGAGGAAGAAGGATGGAGGGAGGTGAAAGAGGAGGAAGAAGGATGGAGGGAGGTGAAAGAGGAGGAAGAAGGATGGAGGGAGGTGAAAGAGGAGGAAGAAGGATGGAAGGAGGTGAAAGAGGAGGAAGAAGGATGGAGGGAGGTGAAAGAGGAGGAAGAAGGATGGAAGGAGGTGAAAGAGGAGGAAGAAGGATGGAGGAAAGTGAAAGAGGAGGAAGATGAAGTTTAACAGATGTGTACGAATAAAAGATGAGTTAGGAAATGGAGAAGTACATAGAAGGTTGTTTTAAAAGTGAATACAAAAATAGATCAGAAATCTTTGAAATGCAAATGTGAAATGTCTGGTGACAAAAGTGTGTGGGCGTTGTGGCAACGAAAACCTTGGAGATTTCCCAAATCAAATTAACCGTTTGATTTTTCAATCGGACTTTTTCGTAAATGGATTTGCAACACAGCCTTCCTTCACTGCTGCTTATAGAAGCACCAATAAAAACTCCCGTTGAGTCACGAACAAGAACATTTGAAATTAAAGTTTTTTTAATTATTTTATTCATTCTCACGCAACTTCAAAGTTCCATCCGCTTCTGTCTTCAATTTTCTCATCGTTTTTTTTTTAATTAACTTTTTCTCACCCAACCCAACCCTTTTTCACCCAATCTTACCCATTTTCTTTCCACCCAACCCACACAAACCTCCACCCAACCCACCCCATCTCTACGCAACCCACCCCATCTCCACCCAACCCACCCCATCTCCACCCAACCCACCCCATCTCCACCCAACTCACCCCATCTCCACCAACCCACCTCATCTCCACCCACCCACCCCATCTCCACCCACCCACTCCATCCACCAACCCACCCCATTTCCACCCAACCCACACAAACCTCCACTCACACAACAGCCTCTGATCAACAGCATGTCGAAGGCATTGAAAGCATCCTTGGCCTCTCTTGGCGTCATAACTCCAACGGCCTTCCACACAGCAGTCTGTGCACGGGTCCCTCTCACCCTCACAGTCAATCTCTTCCTCTCCAAGAAGACCCAACAACCAGTCTGTGTTGTGTGTTGTGTTGTCTATGTTGTGTCTTTGTGTTGTGTGTTGTGTTGCCTGTGTTGTGTTTTTGTGTTGTGTGTTGTGTGTTGTGTTGTTTGTTGTGTTGTGTGTTGTGTTGTGTGTTGTGTTGTGTGTTGTGTTGTGTGTTGTGTTGTTTGTGTTGTGTGCTTGTGTTGTGTGTTGTGTCTTTGTGTTGTGTGTTGTGTTGTGTGTTGTGTTGTGTGTTGTGTTGTGTGTTGTGTTGTGTGTTGTGTTGTGTGTTGTGTTGTGTGTTGTGTTGTGTGTTGTGTTGTGTGTTGTGTTGTGTGTTGTGTGTTGTGTTGTGTGTTGTGTTGTGTTGTGTTGTCTGTGTTGTGTGTTTTGTGTTGTGTGTTGGTGTTGCGTGTTTTGTGTTGTGTGTTGTGTGTTGGTGTTGGTGTTTTTTGTTGGTTTTGTGTGTTATGTTGTGTCGTTTGCTAGTATTTTTTGTTGTGTTTTGTTTGTTGATGTTTTGTGTTAGTATTTTGTACTGATGCTGGTCTTTGAATACCTACCCAGGAATATATTTAACTCAACTCAACCAAATTCACTCATCCCAATAAATTCAAATCATCCGGTCCACCCATCAAACCCAACCAACCCAACCAACCCACCCACCCATCAACCCCAACCAACCACCCACTCACCCACCCATCAACCCCAACCAACCACCCACTCACCCACCCACCAACCCAACCACCCAACCCACCCAACCACCCACCCACTCACCCACCCACCCACCCAACCACCCAACCCACCCACCCACCCAACCCACTCACTCACCCACCCACCCAACCACTCACCCACCCAACCACTCAACCCACCCACCCACCCAACCCACTCACCCACCCAACCCACCCAACCACCCAACCCACCCAACCACCCACCCACCCAACCACCCAACCCACCCACCCACCCAACCCACTCACTCACCCACCCACCCAACCACCCAACCCACCCACCCACCCAACCCACTCACTCACCCACCCACCCACCCAGACGAACACTCCTGGAGTTTCAACGTTCAAGGCTGATGCCCTCCACCCATCAAAAACCTCCAACAAAACCTTCAAGAACCACTCCAAGACCCATAGGCGCCATCCAAGGTTTGAAATGGATGTCTAAAAATTCTTAATGGGGGTTTTTTGAGTGTTTTTGAGTAATTCTTTGGTGATTTTGGGTGATTTTGGGTGATTTTGTTGATTTTGAGGTGCGTATTCCGTGTATTCCAATATATTTCAAAAGTATTTCAGAGTGTGGTTGAAAGTATTTCAGAGTATGGTTGAAAGTATTTCAGAGTGTGGTTGAAAGTATTTCAGAGTATGGTTGAAAGTATTTCAGAGTATGGTTGAAAGTATTTCAGAGTGTGGTTGAAAGTATTTCAGAGTATGGTTGAAAGTATTTCAGAGTATGGTTGAAAGTATTTCAGAGTGTGGTTGAAAGTATTTCAGAGTATGGTTGAAAGTATTTCAGGCTTTTTAGGAGCGTTTTAAACGACTTTTATAGTGGGTGGGGGTGGATGTTTTGTGATTGTTTTGTGAGTTTTGTGGAAGGATTCAAGGAATAGTTTGGAAGGGGTTTTGAGGGGTTTTCTGATGTTTTTTTTAAAATTATGGGCTCCGAAAATTTTTTTTTTTTTGTTCTGCAAAACTGAAAATTTTGAAAACTTCGGCGGAAAACAAAATTAATTATTGACTCATTCTGTAGGATTCGTTTTATTTGAAAGCTTTTAGAGTTACTATATAGAGTTCGGAACAATTTTTTTAAATAATTTTTTTTTTTTAATTTTTTTTTTATATTTTATTTTTTTGTTTTGTTTTTATTTACTCAACGTTCACAAAAAACTTTTTTTTAACTTTCACCCATTTAACAAAGCACCGAGGGAGGCGGTCCGAAAGGAGAAGATGGAGAGAAGAAGAAGAACGACAGATCGATGGATGGGAAAGATGAAAAAAAGAATGAAGGAAAAGATGGCGAGCACATGCTGAAGATTAATGTTCCAGATGGAATGGTGGAGATTCGGAATTAGCTTGTTTTTTTATTCTAGAAACATTTCAAAATGAATTTCAAAAAAGTATATTTTTAGAAAAAATAATTTCCTATCAATCCTTTATCACTCTTCCATCACTCCTCCATCACTCCTCCATCACTCCTCCATCACTCCTCCATCACTCCTCCATCACTCCTCCATCACTCCTCCATCACTCCTCCATCACTCCTCCATCACTCCTCCATCATTCCTCCATCACTCCTCCTTTCTTTCCAGGTTCTCAGCATCAGTTTAAACAACAAAACAACTTTTCAAGATCTCTACGACTGCATTTTCAAACACCTTAGCAACAAAAAACCCTCCCTTGACTACCACGCCTACTTCATCAGAACTAAAAGTGAAGAGAGTAATGAATATAAAATACCTGTCAGAAGTGATGCTGTTCTGAACGAGGTTGAAATCACTCAGCGCTAGATAAAGACATTAATTTATTTTCATTTTTCATTTTATAAGCTTATCATGGTGTTTATTTTTTTCGTTTGTAAGCTTTTGTAGCAGACTTAGATTTTGATATACAAGTTAACTTTTCAAATCTTTGGAAATTTTTTTATTTATTTAAATATATATAAATGTGTTGAACAAAATTTTAAACAACCCCTTTCATGCACACACAAACACACACACACACACACACACACACACACACACACACACACACACACACACACACACACACACACACACACACACACACACACACACACACACACACACACACACACACACACACACACACACACACACACACACACACACACACACACACACACACACACACACACACACACACACACACACACACACACACACACACACACACACACACACACACACACACACACACACACACACACACACACACACACACACACACACACACACACATACACACACACACACACACACACACACACACACACACGCACACACACACAAACAAACACACACACAAACAAACAAACACACACATACAGGACTACAAAGCAATTGAAGTATGTACGAAGCTGCTATTCCAGACGGAAATAATAAGGAACTGGAAGGACAGGGACCTGGGTTTTTCTGTTGAGTGCAGCATTGAGACCAGCAATGACGCCAAGATGAAGGTCACGATTGTTGACCTCGCCAAGGGCTCTTGTGGGGCTTCCAGGAAAGGTAGGGGCCCTGACCTCCAAGCACCCGAATGACTGTTTTATATCAATGTTTATTCAGGAAAGGTGTTGTGTGTGATTCCGTATGAAGTTTGTTATTTATTTATTTATCTATTTATTCTTCCATTCATCTATTCATCCATCCATATTCGCATCCATTTATCCATCCATCCTTTCATCCATTCCTCCATAGATCCATCCATCTATCTTTCTTTCTTTTTCTCTATCTATCCATCCATTCATCCAGCTTTCTATCCATCTATCCATCCACCCATCCATCTCTTCCTCCATCTATCTATCCATCTATCCATCCATCCATCTATCAATCCTTCCATTCATCCATTCATCCATTCATCTATTCATCCATCAATCTATCCATCCATCTATCCATCTAATCATGCGCAGGACTACAGGTGGGTGATGAGCTGTTAATGATAAACGGCATGCTGACGTGTGACCTCGACATGACCTACATAGAGACCTTATTGGAGGAGAGTGACCTAGTTACTTTGACCTTGAGGTCATGTAGGTGCATTGAAAGGTAGGAGGGAATGTTGAGGGTGGAATTTGGGTGGTTTCTGTGGTTATGGGGTTTTGGTTGGTGGTTATACATAAGTGGTTATAAGGTGGTGTTGGGTGGTTATACATACGTGGTTATGAGGTTGTGTTGGGTGGTTATACATAAGTGGTTATAAGGTGGTGTTGGGTGGTTATACATAAGTGGTTATAAGGTGGTGTTGGGTGGTTATACATAAGTGGTTATGAGGTGGTGTTGGGTGGTTATACATAAGTGGTTATGAGGTGGTGTTGGGTGGTTATACATAAGTGGTTATAAGGTGATGTTGGGTGGTTATACATAAGTGGTTATGAGGTGGCGTTGGGTGGTTATACATAAGTGGTTATAAGGTGATGTTGGGTGGTTATACATAAGTGGTTATAAGGTGGTGTTGGGTGGTTATACATAAGTGGTTATGAGGTGGTGTTGGGTGGTTATACATAAGTGGTTATAAGGTGATGTTGGGTGGTTATACATAAGTGGTTATGAGGTGGTGTTGGGTGGTTATACATAAGTGGTTATGAGGTGGTGTTGGGTGGTTATACATAAGTGGTTATGAGGTGGTGTTGGGTGGTTATACATAAGTGGTTATAAGGTGGTGTTGGGTGGTTATACATAAGTGGTTATAAGGTGGTGTTGGGTGGTTATACATAAGTGGTTATGAGGTGGTGTTGGGTGGTTATACATAAGTGGTTATGAGGTGGTGTTGGGTGGTTATACATAAGTGGTTATAAGGTGGTGTTGGGTGGTTATACATAAGTGGTTGTAAGGTGATGATGGGTGGTTTTGTAAACAATAGTTGTGAACAATCCTTGGGTGGTGGAATTTTTATTGATGGCAGAAATTTTGAATAGCATGTTGTAAGGCGCCGATGAATTTTCGTATGATGTTGACATGTTATGCTTCAGCGCCTCAAGAAGAGAGTTGATTGTTGGGAGGTGGTTGTTTTATTTTAGGCTTAAAAACTTTCCGGAAGAATGGACATCTGAATCAGTTATAATTTATTGGGTATTTTTTGTATTTTTAAAAAAATCAAACAAAAAACTTTTTAAAAATAAAACTTGAAAAATAATTTAAAAAAAGGTATTTAATTTAATGGATAAAAATAAATAAAAAATAAATAAAAAATAAACAAAAAATAAAAAATAAATAACAAATAATAAATAAATAAATAATAAATAAAAAATAATAAAATAAATAATTAATTAATAATAAATAAATAAATAATATATTAATAAATAAATAATCCATTCAAGTACATGAAGGAACATTTCCAGGTCTTGCAAAAGTTCAGTGAGTCACTCAGAAGGCGCGGAAGATTCTACCAACGATCAAAACACACCCACCAGCCTCTCTTCAAATCCCGCCAATGCCCCCTTTTCCACCAACCTCTCCCACACCACCCCTCTCTCCACTCCCGTTTCTGCTGCCGCTTCTGTGGCTGAAATGCAGGGGACTTACGCCTCTTCAGACTTTGAAAATCATCAGTTGCAGCTACAACAACAAGAAATGCAACAACAACAGCAACAACTCCAACAACAGCAGCTGCAACATGAGTTGCAACAACAACAGTTTTTGCAACAACAACAACTCCAACAGCAACAAGAACAGATGCAACAACAACAACAACTCCAACACCAACAAGAACAGCAACAAATGATTGAGAACAACGCCTATTTGCAACCTCAGATTGCTAACACGGTATTCCAACAACAACAAAAACAACAAATCCTTTTTGAGCAACAACAACAAATGTTGCTATCGCAACAATTTGACTCACAACAACAACAGCAACAACTACAACCAGGCACACTCCAACAACAATCCTACATCTACCAAGAACAACCGCAACAACAACAAGAAACTACCTTCTTACTGCAACAAGAACACTTTGTCCTACAACAAGAATACATACAACAACAGGCATACTATCAACAACAAGTTCAACAACAACAAATGTTGCTTATGCAACAACAACAACTGCAACAGCAACAACAACAAATGCAACAACAACAACCAAAATACTTCGAAACGGAAATAGAAGCATGGAGTGTAGACCAAAACGAACAAGGTTTTATTTCAGTTTTTCGAGTTTTTTTTCTGTTTTTTCTGTTTTTCTCTACTTCAAATTCCGCGTGTTGCATCATTCTGCAACTTTTTCGATCAATTTTTTACACCAAAACATCGAGTTTTGATTTTCAAACCGATATTCCACTAAGCTTAAAATTAGATATAAAAATCGACCTTGAAATCGACTTTTAATCGATTTTGACGTCGATTTCGACAGCTCCAGAGCAGTGTGAAAACTACATGGAGAACACACAAAAGATTTATCGACAAGACTCTTCCAAATACGAGTCAGAATACCTGTTACAACAACAGCAACGACAAAAACAACAACAACAACAGCAACTTTATCTCAAGCAACAAATGTTGTTCCAGCAACAACAGGAGCAACATCTACAACAGCAACAAGTTACAACAACAGCAACGACAACTACCACAAACAAATGCATGAGTGATTCGGAGAGGATTTGCAAGGTGGTCTTGGAACTGCTGGGCACTGAGAGACAGTATGTACAGGTGGGTTCCAAGGGTGCCTCATGGTTGAAACTGTAGTACACAATATGACTCACAGTACAAGTTGTAGTACATAATATGACTTATAGTACAAGCTGTAGTACATATTATGACTCACAGTACAAATTCTAGTATATAATATGACTTCTAGTACAAGTTTTAGTACAAGTTGTAGTACACAATATGACTCACAGTACAAGTTGTAGTACATATTATGACTCACAGTACAAGTTGTAGTACATATTATGACTCACAGTACAAGTTGTAGTACATATTATGACCTATAGTACACACGATAGTACATATTACAGTACAACTTATGTAACATGAGGTTCTTATGTGAATACACGAGTATTGTGACTTCCCATCAAAAGTTTAATCGCATGAGAGTCTTTTGTGAAAATATGTTTTCGAGCTTCGACGCATCCACTCTTTCAATTCTTACATCTATAACCACACCCAACTCTACCCCCCTCAGACCTCCACCAACACCTGCACAAATACTCAAAAACCACCAACCCACCCCCCCCCCTCACGTCCACACCAATCAAAACCTCCACACATTCTCATTCACACCCTCCTCAATCCATCCACACCTACAACATAATTTCTACGTACTCACATCCACACAACCATCCACGCACTCGATCTCTTCCCTCCACTCAGGCAGATCTACACCTACACAGACCCACCCCACTCAGGCAGATCCACACCTACACACTTCATTCCTACAACTCACCTTCACAGCCCATCCCCACAACCCACCCCCACAACCCACCCCCACAACCCACCCTCACAACCCACCCTCAGGATCTCAACTGCCTGATAGAGTGGTACTTGGAGCCGTTGAAGGATGCGCAAATAACGGGCAGCGATGAAATTGAGCAGTTGTTCGGAAACATTCAGGAGATTGTGTACTTCCAGAAGATGTTCTTGCAGAGTCTGGAGGCGGCTGTAGATCGGGAGGTTGGTCCACACACCGATCCCTCCAAGGAGAACATCAATTTTAAGGTTCGTTCGCTCGTTCGTTCGTCTGTTCGTTCGTTCGCTTGTTCGTTCGTTCGCTTGTCCGTTCGTTTGTTCGTTCGTTTGGTTGTTTTCTTTGTTTTTTTGTTTGTGATTGTTTTTTGTTTCCATTTTTTTTGAATAAATAACCAAATAAATCCTTTCTAGAAAATTCTTCTTGCCTTGGGAAGTGCATTTCTGTGTTATGCACACCACTTCAAGCTCTACAGCTCCTTTTGCGCCAGTCATTCCAAGGCACAGAAAATCCTTCTGTCAGGTTGGTTGGATGGCTGGTTGGTTGGTTAGTTGGTTAGCTGGCTGGTTTGTCGGTTGATTGGTCAGTTGGTTGGTTAATTTTTTGGTTGATTGGTTGGTAGGATGGAAACTGCTTGCTCGGTGGTGAAATGATTGGTTGGTTGATTATTCTGTTATTCACCTGATTGATTGATGAATTGATTGAAAGATCATGAAACTGATGGAGTTTAGTTTTCCTATTTAATTTTTTTATCATTAAAAAAAATTTTTGTTCACTCTTATTATTGTTTAACTCATTCTCCTTTACTTCCAGTTCTCATTTCGCTCTTCTCTTTCTTTCCCTCTTCCCTCCCTTTCTTTCCTCCTCCTCTCCCTATCCCTTTATTTTCCTCCCCCCTTTCTTTCCCCCCCCCCCCTCTTCCCCTCCCCTTCACCCCACACCACCCCTCCCCACAGACAACAACATACCTCTGCAAGATTTCCTCAAGTCCCACAACCCTATGCAACAACACTCCGTAGCGCTGGAGTCCTACCTCATCAAACCCATCCAGAGAATCCTCAAGTACCCTCTGCTCCTCAAACAACTCAATGATCTCACCACTCCAAACACCGAAGAACAGCTTCACCTGAAAGGTAAGGATTTTGGTGGTTTGGGAGGAAGGTAGGATTTTGATGGTTTGGGAGGAAGGTAGGGTTTTGGTGGTTTGGGAGGAAGGTAGGGTTTTGGTGGTTTGAGAGGAAGGTAGGGTTTTGATGGTTTGGGAAGAAGGTAGGGTTTTGGTGGTTTGGGAGGAAGGTTGGGATGGCAGGCTTGGAAGAAAGGTTTGAGAAGAAGAAGTGGAAAAAAAGGTTTGAGTGGGAGAAGTGGAAGAAAAGAAGGAAAGGAAGTTGAAAGTCTCTCTAAAATCCTTCGACCTTCCCAGAGGCACTCCATGGCATGGAGGCGGTGGCAGAGCACATAAACGAGATGCAGAAGATTTACGAGGAGTACGGAACAGTGCTTGACGAGCTTGCCAAGCAACACAAAGACACCAACCCACACGCCAGGGTACTGCAAGGGTGGTATTAATGTTAACACCTATACAGCTACTATCTTATAGGCCCCACCACCGCTACCACCGCTACCACCGCTACCACTACCATCACCGCTACCACTATCATCACCGCTACCACCACCACCACCACCACCACCACCACCACCACCACCACCACCACCGCCACCACCACCACCACCACCACCACCACCACCACCACCACCACCACCGCCACCACCACCACCACCACCACCACCACCGCCACCACCACCATCACCACCATCACCACCACCCTTCATCAGTGGTTGGACTTGAACGTGGGAGAGTTGCAGATGTACGGGACGGTGAATTGGTTGAACGCTGGCAGTGAGGTGGTGAAACTGAGGCGGGGAATGGAACTCTTGACCCTTCTCTTCATCTTCAGGTCCGTGAGACTCCAGGCCTTGGAAGCTTTCAGTCTTCAAACTTATGGGCTGAATGGCTTTGCTGGTTTTTATCAAAAAAACATCAAAAATGAAGCTTTCAAAGATTCTTTGACTTCCGTATCAGGTCTGGTGTGGTGCTGATGGCTCAAGAGAAGGTGAAAGGAAAAAGAAAAATTAAGGTTTATGATCGACTTTTATTGAGTTTCTATTAATTAAACTATTAAAATATAGTTCCGAATAATAAAACTGAAAATTATCGTTATTTAACTTCACCCCTTCCGAATTAATCTACGGTTCTTCCGACCACATCCACCACCATCCATCCAACCTCCTTTTCCACAGTCCTCCCACGGAAAGGCCGCCTCGTCTCTCACTGACGCAGGCCTGGGCACCTTTGGGGCCACTGGGGCCAAGTACAAGGCTGCCATCCCAGTGGACCAGCTACAGGCGGGTGACCCTTGAGGGAATTAACTTCCATGAATGCAAAAATCAACCTTCCAAAATATTTTTTTGTCGTTTTTAAGCTTTGGAATACTTGTTTTCCGTTTTAATTGTTTTTTTATTTATTTTTCAGATTTGTTCTATAATATCCATTTGTCAATAATATATATTTTCAATAACATATTCTTTATATAATATATTTTCAATAATATATTTTTAAATATATAAAATGAAGCGCTACCGAGCAGGTTCGCACCATGGTGGGTGATGCTCACGAGTGTCACGGTGTGTGGGAGATGATTCACTGCAGCAGCAACACCGACAACAGAACAGAAAAGATTTACCAGTTTGCCAGGTTCCTGTTGATTTTCTTGTTTTTTTTTCTTTTCGTCTTTTATTCTTTTTATTTTTCTTTTTTTTTCTTCGTTTTTTATTTTTATTTTTCTTCGTCTTTTATTTTTTTTATTTTTTTTATTCTTGTTATTTCATTTTTTCTTATTTTTCTTTTTCTTACTCTTCTTCTTATTCTATTTTTTTAATGAATATTCGTCAAAAAAATTTCAAGTTTTGCAGAAAAAACGATTATCTACTTCTTATCACCAAACATAAGTATGATTATACAACTCTTTCAAAATCCCTACTCAAACCACCCTTCATCTTCCACATCATCCAACCTCCATTCTTCCACACCATTCAACCTCCATTCTTCCACACCATTCAACCTCCATTCTTCCACACCATTCAACCTCCATTTTTCCACACCAGTTCTCAAGAGGCCAGACGGGACTTCATAAGGACAATCCACTTTTCCATCAGAGACAGCATGCAACAGCCACGTCTGCTGGAACCCTTCAAAACATCTCCCGTCTCTTTCCAAGCTGCCACCCAACACAACGAGACTCGACAAGTAGACGGTAGAAAAGTAGATAGTAGACAAGTGGACAGTAGACAAATAGATGGAAGACAAGTAGATGGAAGACAAATAGATGGAAGACAAATAGATGGAAGACAAATAGATGGTAGACAATTAGAGAGTAGACAAGTAGACAGCAGACAATCAGAGTCTAGACAGAGCGACCACAGAAGTAGCGATTTGAAAGCGGCAAAGACAGAGGCGTTGAAGCGGGGTCACTACAGAAGTAAGTCTTCACTCAAGCAGACGAGGTTGGAAAATATTGGAGGCATTGGCCCCGAAGGAATCCAAGAGATGAAACAACATCGACACAGCGCCCACGTGGAAGGTAGACATGCTGGAGCTTTCACACCTCAGGAGGGTGGCGAGGAAGGCATCGGCAGAGATGGCAAAGAGTCCAGAGGTCGGGGGTTTGTTGAAGAAGAGCACAAGGCGAGAGAGTACAGGAACGAGTACAAAAACTCCTTCTCCTCTTCTTCTTCCACCCTGCAGCACAACCCATCACAACACAGCCACAAGTACTCCACAAACACCCTCCAATTCCATCGCGAGATGCTCACCAGACCTGGCTCTCCCATTTGGAAGCCAAGATCCATCGTCAGGAATAATGGTGGCGACGATGAGTACGCATCCACCACCACAGCGGCTTCTGTGGCTCCGGCCACCAAACAACGTGTGGCTTTCGCGATTCCTGATAAAAAATATGACGCTGTTGATACTGATTGCTGATAAATAAAAAAAAGAAATGAGATTTCAAGATTAAATTAAAATGTGGTGAAAATAAGTAGGGCTGGAGAGTATGACTCGACAATATCGGCGTTCTTCGCTTTGCAAAAGCCAATGGCGTAACTACACTGGAGCTATGGAACACGGCAGTGGATTGCGAAAGGTCAGCCGTTTCTTCAACAGCAAAGTTAAGACTGCCGACATGGCCGAAACATACAGAAACATTGACACTTAATTACATGGGTAGTGACAGACATATTGTTTGTAAATAAAGTCTTGGTTGACAACGAGCAGAAAGGAAGATATTCATAGAACCGTATCAAAGAGGCGAAACTAATTTTGAGTTTCAACCGCCAAATTTAGAATATTTTTTGTGAATAATGTACTTTTGAAATTTCAATGGTTTTTACCAATTTAATTGTTGTTTCCTCGTACCTTCCATTTGTTCCGATGGCAAACGTTTAATTTTTACATATTGTGCATTTCAAATTGTTAAAATATTTTTCAAAAACTCTTATTAATCAAATTTATCGTTAAATTCAAACTAAATTCCAACTGCTGATTATAGAACATGCATTCTGAAACTTTTTATCTTTTCAACCTTGCATGCCACAGCGTTCAGCCAATCAACCAGTCGGTATTATCATTTCCATTTCGGTATTCCAAACGACAAAGGACCAAACAGGTTTGAGAAAATTCCCATGGACACCCTCTCCGAGATCCCAACCTGGCACAGCCACTACAATTTCATCATCCAGCTTCACCACCCAGGCAGAGCACATTTGTGCTGCATAAATTGGAATTTTTCATTAATATTACTAACCTGAATACTTACACTGATCTCAATAACCAATCATGTGCGGGTCCAACTCACCACTGGTATTTTGTATCAAAAATCATTATTTGCATCACGACATCAACCTAATAAAAGACAACAATCATAAACTACTCGTCTGAACTTAATATTTTTGTTGATTTTCGCCGATTTCGTTACAAGCTTTGAATAAATTAGACATTTGTATGATTTATTGAACCACATCTGCACCACGCAACAAATCAATGATTTCCTTCAGTCTCATCCGCCACGGCATCATTCACGCATCCTGCACGGCATCATCGTCATCATACATCAAGACATCAGTTTTGCCTGGTCTGGATCCTCTTGTCTCTCTCCTCAGCAATCGTCAATCGAATGCCTTTGCCGACTGGAAGTGAAACCCATGGCTTGCTGCCCTTGCCGATGATGAAGACGTTGGACATTCTGGAATGAAGAGAAACGGTTAAAAGTTGACTCAGTCCCCATCATATGGAAATCAGGAAATATTTATTTAATAATCGTAAAAGGAAATGATCAATTAAACAATTGATTAGACAGCTTTTCAAAAATTTACAGATTTGGAAAACAAAGCAGAGGTAAGCCATGCACCTTGTATGGATCTTAATGTTCAGAATATAATCACATGTATCAATATCTAACCCTTCGTCTTATATTGTCAAGAAATCAAAGTTACTGCACGACTTGTGAACACGAGTGATTGATGGGAGAAATGATGGACAAGAGCACAGACCTGGTGGCGAAGTTGTGTCCAGTGGAGTCCCTGACGTGGATGATGTCAAAAGACCCCGGGTGCTTCTCCCTGTGCACCACCAGACCCACCCTGCCCACGTTGTGGCCTCCAGTGATCATGCATACGTTGCCTGCGTGGTGGTGGTGGTGGTAAGTGATGTCATGGAGTGTGATGGGGTGGTGGGTAATGTCATGAGGTGTAACAGAGTGGTAGGTGATGTCATGGAGTGTGGCCATTTTTATGGTGTGTAATGGATGATGGGAGTTTCTAGGAGTGTTATATAATCTTCATGGGTATATACTCTGAAAGATCAACAGCATTCAAACAAAACCAAGTTGCAAATAAGCACACATACAGTCATTAATATCAATAACAAATAGATAAAAGAGAATTATTAATTGTGAATGAATAAAAAGAATAAAATAGAAAGAACAAAACAGCAGTGACCAACCAGAGTCAAACTTGATGAAGTCGTCAATCTTGCCAGTGGTGAGGTCAAGTTTGATAGTGTCATGGAGCTTGATGAGTGGGTCTGGAAAGCGGATGGTGCGACCATCATAGGTGACAATGCTGGGGATTCCCTTCAAGCCCACCACAATCTTCCTCACCTGAATGGAGCAATGTGGAATGAATGGAGGTGTCGAGAAGTTGGAAAGAAAATTGCCTATGAATTCAAAATGAATTGAAAATAATAATGGAAAACCAATGATATGAATAATGTATCATCTTAGGCGACATAACACCAGAGTTTGAAGAACAAATGGAATTTGCTTGAAAAATAATAAAATATCATAATTAGAGCTCCTACAAAGGACTGGGAGATTCATGAACATAAAATAAAACGTGGAATAGCATA
The DNA here is from genome assembly GCA_947562095.1 of Branchellion lobata. NCBI lineage: Eukaryota > Metazoa > Annelida > Clitellata > Hirudinida > Piscicolidae > Branchellion > Branchellion lobata. The sequence continues at coordinate 551,532 of OX387256.1, read as the reverse complement.
AAACATCAATGAACTAACAAAATTATCCTCCACAACCTCACCACCACCCCAGCTTTCCACCAGCAATACCCACCTTACCTAATCACAAGTTCACCAATCAGGCAACAACAACCACCCAACCATTCCAATAGAACCTCACAATCAGCCACACACCACCACACCAACCAACCTTGCACAACTTGTACTTAGCCTCCTCAGGCCGAATGCGGTGCACAGCAAAGCGACCCTTGGCATCATAGATCAGACGGAAGTGCTCATTTGTCTTCTCAATAGAAATCACATCTAGAGTTATTGATGATAAATATGAAATTAATGCTTGATAATCTAGTTATAAATATTACTTATAATTATTGAATTTAATTAATTTTAGTAATTAATGAAGGAAAACTCCATCTAGTCCTTTTAGATCTTCAAGTTGATTGGAAATTTGATTTGTATTGTGAGATGGCTGGAATTTCTAATAATAGCAATTGATAACCAAATCACAAATTGCTATAGCACTGCGTTTATATCACTCCAGCAAAGTTGGCTGGGTGAGGATCGTCAGGGCATGGGGAGTTGTGTAAATCCTATAAAACATTACTATCTACCCACCCATGAAGCCAGCAGGATAGGTTCTGTCTGTCCTAACTTTGTTATCAATTTTGATCAGCCTCAATTTGATGATTTTTTTCACTTCTTCATAGTTGAAAGCCACCTTGAAAAATTGATGACAAGAACGTGAATAGGATGAAAAATTCCGATGTGGAGAAGTATATGGAATAATAAATAATGGAATGAGGTCACTCACCCGGAGTCTGTTTCTGAGGAAGACTGCCAAAGGAAGGCACTCCCTTGACTTGTGAGGTCCTGCACTAGGCTTGGGAGCCTGGAATACATTGGAAAGTTCTAGAAACGAGCTTCCATAATTTAATGGGAGTTACAAGTTATATGGAAGCATATATTGAAAAAAATATCCAACGATCTTGAATCTTGAAAAGCCATGGTTTTTGGTTGAAAGGTATTCGTGTTATTTATTCAAACAAACTCACAAAAGTCCCCCCAAGTTTGTCCAACATCCATTTCTTAGGCGCGACAATTCGCTTCAGATGCTTTGAACGGGTCTGAAATAAATTATATGGAATCCAAGTGAAATCAAATTTGGGATGAAAATCTTCAACTTGTGCGTAATATTAATAGTTGCAGTGGTACTCGGCTTTTGGCGTGTAAACACGAGGACGTGAAATGGGATAATGATGTTAGCCAATTTCGGTCAAATTCAACTTTTTAATTTACGTTACAATTTTGAAACTAAATTATATAAAATCGATTGATTTTTTAAATTAAAACTAAAATAAAGAAATCTGCATGGCACCCACCATCTTGAAAATAAGTGAGGAAAAGGGATTTATACCAAAAAGACTGAGTTATATATGAAATTATTCTGAGGCGCCTTCTAGGATAAAACTAAAATTATCTGAATGTGATCGTTAAGTCTTTTCATAATTTTATTTGTTTTTCAACCGTTTGCTTTGTGAAACAATTTTGATTTTTTATTTTATATATTTTTTTGTAGTCTTTATTGAAGCAAATCCAGCCAAACGCTGAAAATGGCACAAAAAATGGTGAACAATCAAAATAATCAAAAAATTGAATCAACAATAACTGAATGTCATGAGAATTGTCAATTGTCTGTTGCAAGAAATCAAAAACAGACTATAGAATCAAATTTATGAATCTCAAATTTTTTAAATTTAGTCATAGTTTATATTGAATGAGTATTGAAGAGTGTTTCATCAAATTAACCAAAACTGGAATGTTTAACGGTTTCAAAAAATTCAAAAGCAGACTTGTCTATTAACTCAAATTTATGAGTCTTGAAAGTTAGGAATTGAATCATGTCTTAAAACCGCATAATATAACTATTCAAGAGTTAGTGCAAGCTATGTTTTATTTTTTTTTTAATTTTCTTATTCAGCCATTTCTCATATTCACAGAAAAGTCGGTCTGTATACCACAATTTCTTGCAATTCTTTCAACACTCGCTCACTATCTCGTTTTTTAAGTTGGCAAACGGTATTCTTGTAGCCAATTAGTTGAATTGGTTTACAGCAATGTCTTCTTTCTCTACAGCTATTTTTCATATTCACAAGTAAGTCTGTCTGATACCACAATTCTTTGCAACACTTGTTCACTTTCTTGTTGAGTAAGTTGGCAAACAGTATTTACGTAGGCGTTGGTTGATGAGTTCACTGCAATGTTTGTATTCCAAACGAGAAAATGGCGGATTAGGAAATTTTTGAAAAGCTTCACATTCAGCAAAAACTATAACTCTTAGATGAATTAACTTTGGTACAACTAATATTCAAACTTTGAATTACCAATAGTTAAAAAATAATTTTAATAAAGTAACTTAAAGTAACGGCCACACACGCTTTCGCGAAACCGGAAACAGAAATGTGGCAAGGAACCACGCCACGGAGTACTGGGTTAAGTTTCCAACTAGCAACAACCACGCTTCGATTTTAACTTCGCTGGCTATGGTAAAACTTCTGCGCAAAAGATGTTTATTTTCATATATTCAGAATTTTTTTTTTCAAGTGAAAAACGAAGTTTTTAAATATTTTATTTGAAAAAATTCAAAAAAACTAAAAATAAAAAAAAACGAAAAATAATTTAAATTTGTTTTTAAAAAAAATTAATTGAATTTTCAAAAATGTTCAAAATTGAACCGAAAAAAACGAGTATTTTGTTTCGAATGCTTTTCAAAATGGAGTTTTGTTTTTAGTTTTGAACCAACTCAAGAGGAGTGTCAATCAACTGGTGATATTTTTTAGACAAAAAAATAATTTTTATGACCAAGTATGAATGATCCGTGGTTACGAAGTTACAGAACAACACGGGAGTTTGGTTATAAGTTTGCATAACGTAGATGTATGTTTTTACATCGAATGCGACGAAAAGTGAATTACAGTCATAAGTTTGATTGATCACAAGTCTACGATTTTGAAATAGAAAAAAAATGATCTGAATGAATTATTTTGCGAATGATTGAAAAAAAATGTTTTTTTGAATGGAGCATAAAAACTCAAGTAAGCGACAATTTAACATATAAGATCAGCCGATAAAAACACATTCTATACTTAGAATTATTTATTGCAAACTTGATTTTGCTCTAGATGGGATTTTGTAGAAAAAAAACAACAGTTACGAAGAAAAAAGTAAAAAGATAAAAATACTGAAAAAAAAACAAAAATGGTTTTTAACTTGAGCAAAAAAATACAAAAAAACTTAATAAGTAAAAAAACTTAGAAAAACGGAAAAAGAAGTTTTTCGTAATTTTTTTTTAATTAAAAGAAAAAAAATATTGAAGCATGTTTGTTGGGTTTCAAGTGAAAAACGATGTTTTTATGCTAAAGCTGGAATCATAATTAAAATTAATTTTTTTTTAAAGTTTCATGAAAATAATAATATTATTTATAATTTATGAAAATAATAATATTATAAATAATTCACGAAAATAATAATAATATGTATATTTCCTAAAAATATTTTATTTGGAAAAAAGCCTTATTATCAAGTAAAAAATTTAAAAAAAAAAAAGAAAAATCAAACCTAAGAGTTAAAAAAAAAGGATTAAAAACTCGTTCTGATGTGAGAAAAATAAAAAATAAACCTATTTGATATGAAAAAAATATAAAAAAAACTTTTTTAGAAAAAAAAAAATAAAATAATGACCTTGAACGAATAAATTCCAAAATTACCTCATCTATCGAACAGCCATTATTTTCGATAAAAAATAAAACAGTCTTTTGATCTCTAAAAAAAAGCATTTTGAAATAATAAAAAAATTAAATAAAAATTAAATTAAAAATTAAAATTAAAAATTAAAATAAATATTAAATATAAAAATGAATATTAAATTTAAAAATAAAATAAAATTTAATGTAATCAGTTATCAAATATGGAAAAATTAAATTGAAAAATAAATATTTTAATAAAAATAGAAATCAAATCAGGCGCTCTATCATTTACTCCTTCCTACTCATACTCTCATAGCTACCCAATGGGAGCGCTATCAGCGTTTACGACGAAAAAAAGATATTTTTTTAATTTTAAAAAGAGTTTAATTTATTTTTCAACCATTTGCACATTTTAAATAATTAATTAAAAATAATAAAACTATTTATTATAATTATTTTTTATACGTCAGGGCTTTTTATTTCCGAATCCTTTGATTACCATAAACCATCAAGATGTTACGAGTGAATTTGAATTGTTTTGTGGCATTGGATTCATCAAGATTCAGTTTCAAACATAAAATTTTTTAAATCGTAAAATGAAGCGGGCCACACAAACACACGCACGCACGCACGCACGCACGCACACACACACACACACACACACACACACACACACACACACACACACACACACACACACACACACACACACACACACACACACACACACACACACACACACACACACACACACACACACACACACACACACACACACACACACACACACGCACACACACACACACACACACAAACACACAAACACGCACACACACACACACACACACACACACACACACACACACACACACACACACACACACACACACACAATTACATAAACATCAGATGATTGAGTCTTCGAAATCGGAATCATCATCATCATCAACATCATCACCACCAGCGCCTGAGTGCACCACCAGACCATCATCTCTCATGTCTAACTTTTCAACCTCTGCGGGAGGAGGTGCGCTTGATTTGATTACTGACATACTTCATGGTGGTGATGATGATGATGATGATGATGATGATGATGATGATGATGATGATGATGATGCTGATGATGATGGTGATGATGATGATGATGATGATGATGATGATGATGATGATGATGATGATGATGATGATGGTGATGATGATGATGATGATGATGATGATGATGATGATGATGATGATGATGATGATGATGATGATGATGATGATGATGATGATGATGATGATGATGATGATGATGATGATGATGATGATGATGATGATGATGATGATGATGATGATGATGATGATGATGATGATGATGATGATGATGATGTTGATGATGATGATGATGATGATGATGATGATGATGATAATGAAGCAACCTTATTTGCGAAATGTGCGTTATATCAAATTGTACATTCATTCATTAATTCAAGAAGAAGAAAAGGAAGAAGAGAAAGGAGTAAAAAGAAAAAAGAAAAAAAACTAAAAGTAAATGAATGGCGATTAAAAATCTAGACAATGAAGAAGTTCTCCATGAAAAATGAATAAATAAAAAAAAGTTACTTTGCAGAAATTCTGAGAGCTCAACATCGTTTGACTGCAGGGCCAGCATGCTGGGGAGAAAACCCTGGACGAGAAAAGGGGGAGGGGTGGATGGAGGAGGGGAGGGTGGGATGGAAGAGGGGAGGGTGGAATGGAGGTGGGGAGGGTGGAATGGAGGTGGGGAGGGTGGAATGGAGGTGGGGAGGGTGGGATAAAGGAGGGGAGGGTGGGATAAAAGAAGAGAGGTTGGGATGGAGGAGGGGAGAGTGGGATGGAGGAGGGGAGGGTGGGATAGAGGAGGGGAGGGTGGGATGGAGGAGGGGAGGGCGGGATATAAGACAACAAAGAAAAATAAAATAACAACAGCAACGTAAACAAAAATAACAACAAAAACAAAACAAAACAAAACAACACCAACTTCCATATCCTTCACAGTGCTCTTACAACCAGCCACCACCAGAGACACGGACATTCTGGCATTGGCCGAAAGACTGGCTTTGTGTAGAGCAGTCTGACCTCTGGGGAGGTAGAAGAGGGAAAGAGGTTGGGTGGGAGGTGGAACAAGGGGGGTTTGAGTGGAAAGGTTGGAAGGGGGGGGGAGGGGATAAATGGGAAAGTGAGAAAGAAGAAGGAGGGGGGGGGTGAATGAGTAGAAAGGTGGAGAGGAAGGGTTGAATGGGAAGGTGGGGTGGGGGTTGATTGGAAAAGTAGAAGGACCTGGTTGGAAGAAAAAGAGTAAAGAATTGAGAAGAAAAAGAGAGAAGGCAAGAATGAAGAAAAAGAAAAAAAAGAAAAAAAAAGAGAAGTTTGAAATGCTATAGAAGCGGGAGATAGGGAGGGGGTTTGAATGAGAGAGGAAGAAGGAAAGTTGGAGGAAGAAAATGAGTAAGAAAGAACAGGGTTTGTTTGGAACTGGAAGTGGAAAAAATTGAGGAGATGCAGGGTTGACTGGAAGAAGGTTGAAAATATTCAAAGTTAAATACTTCAAGATAACTTTCAAGGAGTCAATGAGCTGATGGATGGCCTTTGAACGCTTGAAAATTAACAAGTACCTTATCTGGCTTTTGAGTGTGTTTGAACGAATGAAACAGAGTTACGAGGCCACGAGAAAGATGATGAAGAGCTAATAACAAAACGGTATTTCCAGAAATTAACTCACTTAAGGTTGTCAACTGCATTCAAAACGTCAGGTGCAACTGCAAAAAAAATCATATCTTCAATCGAAATGAAGAAAAAATAAGTTATTTTTTTAAACAAAAAAATCGTGACTTTCCACATCAATTTTTTTATTTTTTTCTACTTTAAGTATATTATTTTTTTTTTTCAATTTTGTTTTTTTATTAATTTAAAAAAATATCTTTTTTTGTTGCTCATTGGAACAATCTTTTAAAACTCAACAGCAAAATTACAAACAAGTTTTGTAAACTGCTTCCAAAACTGATACCTTCCTCCATGAAGCACCTTTTTGCTTTTTTTTTTGAGTCATATAAAGCCATTTTTTTCAAATTTCCGCAAAATTATTCTACGAAAAAAACAAATTTGTGTTTTTCAGAAGCTTTTCAAAACTAATTAGAATATTTTAAACTCAAAAAAAATTATTCTTTTGGCGTTTTTGTCGAGTGAAAAACTCAAAACGAATCAAACTTTTCATATTTTGCTCACGTTAACTCTGAATATTTTGAAATAAGTTTTTTTCTGTTTTGATAAATTTTTTCTCAACCAATAGATTCAAAACTCGTTTTGTTTTCTCAAAAGATAGGTCCATTCCAACGTAATCCATTACGAAAACACCCAGCCATCAACACTTTCTCTATTGACTCAAACGCAAAGCTTTCCACCCGTTTACGTGAGCTCTATAGCCCTCAACAGCCATTCCACAAACCACCAACTACTCATCATTCAACCATCTCTCCATCCACTCATTCGACCCCCCCACCAACCTAATATTCAACCACGATCCAACCATCGAACCATTTTTCGACCATCTATCCAGCATTACGTATATCCAACAAATAACAAAAATAAAAAATAAAAAATAATTTAAAAATAAAACTGATTTCACAACATTCATACCACCTCACCACCATCCTACCACCACTCCACCCCTACCCCACCACCACCTCACCACCACCCCACCACCACCCACCACCACCCACCACTCATCCACCACCCACCACCATCCACCACCACCCACCTTCCTTAAGCAGTAACTCAAGCACACCACAGTGTCCATGGATGCAGGCATAATGCAGACCACTCATTCCTGTTATGCTGTCAGTCAGAGAGAAGTCAACCACTCCCTTCAAGTTCTGAATCTGAGAAAGAGGAAAGAAGGAGGAAGGGAGGAGGAGGAGAGAGAAAAAAGGAAAGGAGGGATGGAAATGAAAATAGAGAAAGAAAAAAAAGAAAAATAGGGGAAAGAGGAGGAAAAGAGAAGAAAAGAAAAGAAGGAAAAGAGAGAAAGAGGAAGAGAGGAGAGAGAGAGAAGAGAAGGAGAGGGGAAGCTGGATGATTTGAACATGGGTGGATGTGATTGGTACATAATCTAAAAAGAGAAAAAAAGAAAAAAAAAAAAGAAAAAAAAAGATAGAAAAAAAAGGAAGAAAGAGAACAAAAGGTGAATGGTGACGCGTAAGTATTTTTTTGAAAGGTAATTGGAAAAAGAAACTTGTCAAAACTTTGAAAAAATTTTTTGGTTGGTCAAGAAAAAGGTTTTCACATGAAAAACATATAAATAAAATTGGCGCCATTGAGTATCAAGACGTTTTTCCATAATTTCTTTTTTTTCTTTATTTTTATTTTTATTTTTCTTTTTTCATTTTCTTATACGTATGAATTTTTCCTTCTTTTTTCTTCTTTTTTTCTTTTTCTCTTTTTTTTTGTTTTTTTCTTATACTTATGAATTTCTTTTTCGTACTTATTTTTTTAATATCTTTGCTTTTTAGTTTTTCTACCTCAATTATTTATTTTTCACATTTTAACTTCTTTTTCTTTTGTTTATTTTTTTAAATTAATTTTTTTACATTTTTTTCACATTTTTCCAACTATGTATTTTTCGTATAAACATTTCTTCCTTGAAACCTTATTGTTTTCACATTTTTTCTATTTTTTTCATTCATCATTCATTTATTTATTTCTTTTTTTTTTTTTTTTTTGTTTTGTTTTTAAAGTAATTTTTTTTCGTTTTCATTTTTATTTTTCCACCACCACTTCATTGCTCTTCCAACCAATCACAAGCTGATGTTTCATTTGTCGAACCGGAAAAACTTTACTACGCCTCCGCAACAATCTCTATAAAAAGTATTATTACTACTACTACTACTACTACTACTACTACTACTACTACTACTACTACTACTACTACTACTACTACTACTACTACTACTACTACTACTACTACTACTACTACTACTCCTACTACTACTACTACTACTCCTACTACTACTACTACTACTACTACTACTACTACTACTACTACTACTACTACTACTCCTACTACTACTACTACTACTACTACTACTACTACTACTACTACTACTACTACTACTACTACTACTACTACTACTACTACTACTACTACTACTACTACTACTACTACTACTACTAATACTACTACTACTACTACTACTACTACTACTATTATTACTACTACTGCTACTCATAGTACTAATAATAATAATTGAAAAAAATTAATCATCCTCATCATAATCATTGTCATTATTTTAAATAAAGAAAAAAAATGAAGAAAAAAAAACAGTAATAAAAATAGCCTAAAAAATAATAAGAATAACAAAAATGAAACAAAGAATAATCGAGAGACAATATAAAACAATAACCGATAACAAAAACAAAAAAAACAAAAAAATTGAGATAAGAAAATAGTTTCCTACAAAAACCAAAATGGTGACGAGAACAAACACCATGACAATGACCACAAGCATGAAAAGGCCAATAGCAATGGCACCCTGATCATGAACCAAATGACGATTACGAAAAAAGAAAAAGATCAAATAATGATAATGAAAAAAAAACAACAAAGAAAAATAAATAAAGTAATATTGAATGAATAAAAGTACATTATGTTCGAAACAATCTACTCAAAAATAAAAATAAAAATAAAAATGAAAATAAAAATAAAAATGAAAATAAAAATAAAAATGAAAATAAAAGAAAAAAGAACTAAGAACATGAATAGCCTAAAAATTATCAATGAATAAACAAATGAATAATAAAAAAACTGAAAAATGAAATAAAAAATGAAAAATAAAAAAAACAGAAAAACAATGCTGCATGAAAATAACGATAGGCGTATTAAAAATTAACAAAACTACAAAAACTAAAAAATCTTCAAAAACTACAAAAAAACAACAAAAAAATGAAGGAATATTTATGAATTACCAATAAAAAAATGTGAAAATATTTTGAAAAAAACTAATTTTAATTTTTTCAGCGGTGGGTCGTTAATAAACAAAAATTCCGAAATTTTTATCACACATTTGTGTGCTTTTGATTAAAAAACATGGCAATAAACAAAAAAAATCATTTTTAGGATTTTTTTTACTTCTTTATAAATAAAAATTAACAATTTTTGAATCGAATGGCTCAAAAAAACTATCAGTTTAGTTTTTTGTTGTTATTTTAGAAAAAAATATTTGGAGATTTTGATGTGGTCACTAAGATGGAAAAGGTTGAGAAGGAGTGAGGGAGGAGGAACAGGAGATGAAAAGCAGGGCTGAAGATTGTGAAAGGTTTTATCAAACAACCTTCAAAAAAAAAAACAAGAAAATATAGAATTTGCACATTGAAAGTTTTAAGAAAAACAAACCTTTTGAAAATTTTTGACATTTTGGTTTGAAAAAAAAACTATTGTGGACCATTCAAAAGTATTTTTCTTGAAAAAAAAAAGTTTTTTACGGATTTTCAATTGATTTAATGAGTGAAATGGACCGCTGGGAGTTGAAGTGAGAAGTTTTTGGTGTGTGTGTGTGTGTGTGTGTGTGTGTGTGTGTGTGTGTGTGTGTGTGTGTGTGTGTGTGTATGTGTGTGTGTGTGTGTGTGTTTGTGTGTGTGTGTGTGTGTGTGTGTGTGTGTGTGTGTGTGTGTGTGTGTGTGTGTGTGTGTGTGTGTGTGTGTGTGTGTGTGTGTGTGTGTGTGTGTGTGTGTGTGTGTGTGTGTGTGTGTGTGTGTGTGTGTGTGTGTGTGTGTGTGTGTGTGTGTGTGTGTGTGAATAAATCACGTGTCGATGTGCGTTTGCTTTGATTGTTTTCTTTGTGTGCATATTATAATGAAGTTTTGGACAAATGTTTGCGTTTTAAAGTCTGTTGCGTGTGTTCATCTGATCATCCAATTGTCTGTCCGGGTTTTATTCAAATTTTTGTTTGTTTGTTTGAAACAAAAAAATTATTTTTTAATTTTTTTTTCAAAAATTTACAAAAAAAACTCACCACATTCAGGTCGCCAGACTTGCATGCTAGGAGAAAAACTGGAAAAAATTCAGTTTTGAATAAAAATAAAATAAAAATTATATATTTTTTTGAAAATACAAAAAATGAAAAAAAAACTCAAATATGGACTAAGACTGGTAAGCTCAATAAAGAAAATTTTGCAAAAAATGAAAATAAAGTGAGAAAAGTAAAAAAAAAAAACAAAGTATTGAAAAACTAAATTTAATTTTTCTAGCGCAAACCTGATTTGGCGTAATCTTTTTCAAACTTTAGCGCTTCATTTTTGAAGCCCACTGATGCGTTGTCACTGCAGGGGTGTCGTGTCATCTTGAAAAACTTAATTTGATTTTGCAACAAAATTTCATATTTTGTTTTTTATTAATAAAAAAATAAAATGATATTTTTTCAGCAGTTGTTTCACAAATTTGTAGCGATCAAAAATTTTTCTCAAAAGTTAACCATCTTAATAATTACTTCTCAACAACAATCACTCGAACAATGGAATACAACTTGACCGCTTGATCAGGAAATACGACCAGTGCTGATTTTGCTATATAAGGTGGTACATAATTGGACGGTATGTCGTGTAACCTCTTCCGCTCATGGCTTTTGAGACATGCTTTCATTTTTGAATTATTTCGAAAAAAACATTTAAAAAAAATTCAATGCTTTATTTGATAGCTTTGAAACACCACTTCGCAAAATTAATTTTTTTAAGTTTTTTTCTTTTATTTTTCTATTTTTTAGTTGAATTTTCATTTGGGTTTTTATTTTTCTATTTTTTAGTTGAATTTTCATTTGGGTTTTTATTTTTCACCATTTTTTTCGACTCCTTTTTGAACTGAAATGCCATAAATTTTTTATGCTCATTCGAATAATTTTGAAAAAAAAATGCTTTTGAAAAAAAAATGCTTTTGAAAAAAAAACATTAAAAAAAAACTGTCAAAATTAATCACTGGCGCAGCCACCATTCACACATTAATTTTTCCAGCCATCAGAAAAAACTCACAAATCACACATGCTCGCTCACCCAACACCCACTGGAAGATCGGCCAACCAACCAACCAACCAACCAACCAACCAACCAACCAACCAACCAACCAACCAACCAACCAACCAACCAACCAATCAACCAACCAACAAACCAACTAACCAGCCAACCAACCAGCCAGCCACCCAAACAATCACCTCCAACCAACCATCAACCAACTAATAACCAACCAACCAACCAACCAGCTAACTGGCCAATCAGATAATTAACCAACAAACAAACCAGCTACTCATATAACCAGCCAATCAGCTAATCAACTAACAAACCAACCAGCTAACCAGCTAACCATCCAGCCAACCAGTCAGCCAGCCAACCAATCACCAACCATCCAACCATCAACCAACCAAGCACCAATCACCAACCACCCAACCACTAACCAGTTGACGTTTGACTGGTTGACAATTTGTCTGATGTCAAACTCAACAGAGTCATTTCTTTGCAAGGCGCCTATCGATTCATCCTTCGTTTGACATCCTCCCGGAGGTACACGTGACCGGAAATGGAACGAGTCAATCGGACACTCGTCAACCGTCGTCAAGGAGACATTATACAACCGGAAACGAATGCAGGTTGCTAAGATGATAATTACGTCAGACGTGACGTCAGATACGTAATATTGATGTTCTTTGACTTGCGAAATCCGGAAGTAGTGATCCGCGGTGAGAGCTGGAAGGAAGGAAAAAGGTGGGGAGGAAAGGGGGGAGGGGGAGGAGAAGGGGGAAGGGTGAAGAAGGGAGAAAAAAAGGATGGGGTAGGTTTGGTGGTGGGTTGAAGAAGATGGGGGTGGTGATGGTAGGCTGGAGATGAGATATGTTGGTGGATTTGATGGTTGAAGGCGGAAGGTAGTGGATGGATGGATGGCGAGTGATTGAGGAGTAGGGTGGACAAATGGAGGGAGGAAGTGGAGTGGGAAGTTGAGTCTGAAGGAACATATGATTCGAAGACGAAAAACTGATGAAGATAAGAATCATTGGGAAGAAAAAGAAAAGGAGGATGAATGAGGAGAAAGATAGAGGAGGATGAATGAGAAGAAAGATAGAGAAGAATGATGAATGAGAAGAGAGATAGAGAAGAATGATGAATGAGAAGAGAGATAGAAAGGAGAATACATGAGAAGAGAGATAGAGAGGAGAATAAATGAAAAGAGAGATAGAAAGAGGAAGAAAGAAGGCAGGGTGGCATAATATAGTGAATATTTGGCGCTGTGAAAGTACTACGACTCGAGAGACGCAGGAAGATTAACGATCAGGAAGAAAAAGTTAAGAATAGAAGAACGCTGAAGAAGAAATGAATGAAGAAAAAAAAGAATTTGAAAAGATGTGGAGACATACATGAGAAGTATTGAGAAAGAATGAGAAAGACATTTGGAGGGACATGAAGAATGGACATCAGTAGAGACACCAGGAGACGCACAAGGACATTCAAAAGGAAATAGAGATACACGAAGATACAGGGGAAGATGTACAGGGTGATATGAAGAGACATATAGAGAAATACAAAGAGATAAAAATGCGAAGATACAAGAAGATTCATAGAGATACATGGAGATACAAAGAAATACTTAGAGATACAAAGGAATAAATAGAAATACAAAGGAATACATAGAGATACAAAGGAATACATAGAGATACAAAGGAATACATAGAGATACAAAGGAATACATAAAGATACAAAGGAATACATAAAGATACAAAGGAATACATAAAGATACAAAGGAGTACATAAAGATACAAAGGAATAAATAGAGATACAAAGGAATAAATAGAAATACAAAAGAATACATAGAGATACAAAAGAATACATAAAGATACAAAGGAATACATAGAGAAAAGAAGAAATACATAAAGGTACAAAGACTCACTGTCCAAGAAGCTCCAGCTGCTGCCAAGGCCTGGGATGCGAATCATGCCGTTCGGAAATGTCTGTAAGAGAGGTTGTTATTCTTATTGTTTTCAATCTTTATATTATTATTATTATTATTGTTGTTATTATATTAATAATATTATTATTGTTATCATATTATTATTATTATCGTTATTATATTTTATTATTATTATTGTTATCAATAATATTATTATTATTGTTGTTTCGTGGTTTATCATCTCTTGTAATGATATTATCATTGTTATTATTATTCCTGTGTGTTTTTTATGTCTCAGTCTCATAAGATGTCTTTCATATTTTCATATCTTGTTAATCAATATTTTTCCATAAAAATTTATCTCAGTTTTTATTTTTGTTGAGACTCATTTTGATTTGCTGATAACTTATTGATTTTTTAGATAAATTTTTCAAAATGTTTGACTTTTCGCTCCAATTGTTTATCAATATTGACTTTTATTATCAATATCTGGTGTTATATGAAGCTCACGTCCTTTTTTATTGTTAATAACACTTATTAAACTGTATTTTTATTGTTAATAACAAAAATATTGTTTGTTATTAATACTAAAAATAATTATTATTAATAATAATAATAATATTTATTATTATTAATAATAATAATATTTTTTGTTATTATGAGCAAATTTGTTGTGGTTGAGGATAGCAGTTTCATGGGAAAGTTAATAAAACATCAATAGAGGTTCTTCACATCTGATGGATGAAGTGAAAATGATGTTTGAAACAGTTTTTAAATATAAAAATAAAAATAGTTTTGCTTGAGTTTTTTTGGCATTAATTAATTTTTTTTTTAAATTCCAAACGGAAAAAACTTAACAGTAATTGAAGAAAAATGTTTAAAAAATTTAAATAAAAACTTCGACACGGAATTACCTTTATAAACAAAAAAATGATTTTGAAAATTTAAATGAAGCTGTTTTGAACTTCGAAGAAAAATTATGAAAAATTTAGAAAATGTGTGCCTGAAAATGATAAAACAAAAAAAAATAAATCAATGGAACATGAAAAAAAAACAAGAAAAAAAAATGAAATATAAAAATCATTTTGAAACAAAAAAATGTAAAAACAAATCTAAATTTACTAAAAAAAACAAACAAACAAAAACCAAAACGAAAAAAAACAAAAAAATTTTTTTTGAAACCTTTGAGAGAGCCTTTGTGATGAGAGTTCTGAGGTTGGAGAGGTCGCAATTGGGTGCAGTTGAGAGGGTGGTCACCAGGATTGCTGGGGGGAGGGGGAGGGGAGTGAAAATGGGGTGTGGCTGGGAGGGGGAGGGAGTGATGATGGGGTGTGGCTGGGAGGGAAGGGGGGAGTGAGGATGGGGTGAAATGCTTGGAAAGGAAGGTTGGACGGAGGGGGAGATTACAAAACTTTGCTGGTATGGGAGAAAAAAAAGGTGAAAAAGTGAAGAGTTGTGGTGGTATGGAAGAATAGCAAACTGAAAACTGTAACTTCATTCGAAAAATGACGAAAAAGCAAGGTTTGTAAAAAAATGAAAAAAATGGAAAAAGATAGTAAAAGTTGCGGAAAAATAAGTGTAAACGGGAAAATAAAAACATCAAAGATGGGCATATTCTGGTTGTTGTGAACACGACGTAAAAATTTTGAAAAATAAAAAAACAGGAGAACTATTGAAAACCTATCAAACTTTGAAAAAAAATAAAATTAAAAATTTTGAAAACCGGATTTTTCAGACTCCATTGCGAGATCTATTAACAAGCATAAATGTGATTCATTCTGCGTGTTTTGTAGTGACGTGTTCAAAATATTTTCCAAAGTTTCCATGAGCGGTTGAGAATAGTTTTTGGTTTTGATATCACGTGGTAGCGCCTCACGCAGCCACAGAAATGCACACGTGATTGTGCAGAGGCGTTTGAAGACACAACAGCTCTTGTAGTCTTAATACCATTACACAGAGCCATAGACAAAAACACAAAAAACCATGAAAAAGAATATAAAATTACAAAAGCTATCAGAGAATCACATAAAACCACAAAAAGCTAAGCTTAGACACACATAAAACTTTACATACACACATCCACATCTACCAACTTTTCCACACACACACACACACACACACACACACACACACACACACACACACACACACACACACACACACACACACACACACACACACACACACACACACACACACACACACACACACACACACACACACACACACACACACACACACACACACACACACACACACACACACACACACACACACACACACACACACACACACACACACACACACACACACACACACACACACACACACACACACACACACACACACACACACACACACACACACACACACACACACACACACACACACACACACACACACACACAAGCACACACATGAGGCGTTCAGTAGTTCCTTGTCGTGATTGAGGTTCTCATAGTCATGCATGGAAACTAACCTCACCTCCCTCTTGCCAGCCTGGCTGGAGTCGAGACTGCCGTGTGAGGAAAAGATTCGCTTTATTATTTGTATCATTATTTTTATTATTATTAGCTTTTATGCGGAAACATTAATAAGAAAAAAAGAATGAGAATAATAAGAGTAATAAGAATAATAAGAATAATAAGAATAATAAGAATAATAAGAATAATAAGAATAATAAGAATAATATGAATAATATGAATAACAAGAATAATAAGAATAATAAGAATAATAAGATTAATAAGAATAATAAGAATAACAAGAATAATAAGAATAATAAGAATAACAAGAATAATAAGAATAATGAGAATAATAAGAATAATAAGAATAATAAGAATGATAAGAATAACAAGAATAATAAGAATAATAAGAATAATAAAAATAATAAGAATAATGAGAATAATAAGAATAATAAGAATAATAAAAATAATGAGAACGCACTCCTGTTCGTTGGTGGGGTTGTAGTTTCGGTTTTTCGCCTTCTGTAGCATTCTTGCTTGGTTTCTTCGTTCAATGGAGATGATGGAGGGAGCCAGTCTGGGAAGTCGGATGGAAAAATTATTCAAAATAAGAAAAAAATGAAAATTTGAAAAATAGAACCAAAGAAAAAGTTTAAGAAAAAAAAACCAACTACAGATGCGTTTCAAAACACCTTCAAAACCTCAATCACTTCTACCTCCACAACTATTCCTACAACTACCTCACACCACTCACACCAGAACCTTTCCACCCACCCCCCCATTTCTACCCCCCACTGTCACCCCCCATTTCCACACCCCACTTCCACCCCTCCCCCCCCCCCCCCAGCTCCACCCATTCCCCATTTTCCACCCACCTGCAGGGCTCTCCATCGACTTGTGCAGGAACATTCTTAAAGGTTTTCAAGACCACCTTCCTGCACTGAGCTACCCTCACTCCACTGTGAGCTCCGATCTGTAGACCCGCCTGTGTGGGATGAGGATTAGGATAGGATGAAGAATGGGATTGGATCAGGATTGTGGTGGGAGGAGGATTGTGGTGGAATGAGGATTGTGGTGGAATGAGGATTAGGGTGGGAGGAGGAGTGGGGTGGGAGGAGGATTGTGGTAGAATTAGCATTGTGGTGGGATGAGGATTGTGGTGGGAGGAGGATTGTGGTGGAATGAGGATTAGGGTGGGAGGAGGAGTGGGGTGGGAGGAGGCATGAGGTGGTTGTGGAAAGGTTTGGAGATGAGGTTGTTGGAGATTTTGGTGGTTGTGGTAACTTGTTGCGAATGGGTTTTGTGGCTGGAGGGAGTGTTTTGTTGTGGCGATTGTTGTTTTTGTGAGGGAGTAGTGATTGTGTTTTTAAATACTACAAGGGCTGCCTTGATGACGGTGGCAGTTTGAGGGTGGAAGGAAAGGAGAGAGGTTTCAATGATTTTAATATTTCATCAATGACAATGGGGGCTGAAAAGTGTGTGTGGGTGGGTGTGTGTGTGTGTGTGTGTGTGTGTGTGTGTTTGTGTGTGTGTGTGTGAGTGTGTGTGTGTGTGTGTGTGTGTGTGTGTGTGTGTGTGTGTGTGTGTGTGTGTGTGTGTGTGTGTGTGTGTGTGTGTGTGTGTGTGTGTGTGTGCAACGGAAGAGGACTAACAAGAGAAGCAGCTGTAAAGCCGACCACTTCGAGAAGACCATCATCCGCTCTCTGTGGCTGGAAGTGTCCTGTGTTGGCGGTGATGGTGGTGGTGTTGTGGTGGTGGTGTTGTTGTGGTGGTGGTGTTGTGGTGGTGGTGGTGTTGTGGTGGTTGTGTGGTGGTGGTGTTGTGGTAGTGGTGTTGTGGTGGTGATTGTTGTAGTTTTTGTTGTGTTGTAGGGGTGCATGAGCTGATGAAAAAAAAAATTGAAGAACAATAAATAAAAAAGTAAACGGAAAAATCAAATATACGTATGAATTTTCAAAAATCCAAAAAACTGTGATACAAAATTGGATGAAGGCTACATGGGAGAAGCAAAAACATACATTGAAAAAAACTTAAAAAAAACAAAAACTTAATCTCGAAATAAAAACATAATCTGGAAATAAAAAATAAATAAAAAAGCTTAAAAAAATTGATAAGAAATGAAAAAAAATTGAGAAAAAACTCGAAGGTTTGAGACCTGACGAAGCGTTGCCCCAAGGATCTGTGCCAGCTGCATATCTGAGAGGGAGTGGGAGGAGGACTTAGGAAATGTTTTTTTGTTAAGTTTTTCGGAAACAGTTTTTTTCAATTTGAGTTTTTATGGAAAGTTTTTTTGTTTTTTCAATACAATTTTTTTGTTTTTTTTTGCATAAAAACTTATTTTAAATTTTGTTTTTTTGATGTTTCAATTTTTGAATTTAAAAATTTTGAAATTTGAGTTTTGAATTTTTATTTTGAATTTTTTTTTCTTTTTTTGGCAATTATTATTTTTTCATTTTTTTTCTAAATATCTGTCGTTTTAATTTTTTTTACTAATTCTTTTGAGATTTCATTCCAACCGTTGGAAAACGGTTTATTTTGAAAAGATGACATTTTTCCGATTAAAAACTGATTAAAATAATTAAACTAGGTTTTTTTGAAGCTAGTATTTTTTTTCCAAACTAGATATTCATTTTGAATGATCATTTTGCCACTGCTTTTGCAAAGTTATTTAAATCTTGAATTCCAAAATACAATAAAAAAACATTGTTTGACTGATTGTTTGGGATGGTTGGAAAGCTAGGAAGCATTTTTTTTCACAAATAAACTCCCTCCAAAGAATCGAATAAAAGTCCACTTTTGGATGTTGAGGAAGAGGATGCAGTGGAAGCGGAACTGTCTGATGAGCGAGTCGTAGTTTTGTCCGTCACACTGCAATTTTGACAATAATTTATAAAGCGCTAAATAATCTAATTAACAAGTTTAATCAACATTAATTAATTGAGTGTTTAATGAGGGTTTCAGGTTTGATAATTCACTGATTAATTATTAATAATTAATAGGTTAATTGGGTGACTAATGAGCTGATCAGCTGTGTGAATGATTGAACGATTGGCTGATTTGCTGTTTAAATGCACGATTTATCCCTTAGGCATTTTCAAGAAACATTTCGTTGATATTTCCAGATGTTTCCATCTGTTTTTTAGTCAAATAAAAGTCGTTTGTGTGTGGATTTTTTTGATATCTCTTGATCTAATGAAAAAATAGATTCACTAGATGGTTGAATGATGACGAATGAAATAAAAACTTTAATTTTTTGAATGGTAATTCAACTTTTATCAAAACTTGAGTGATTTCAAAAAATAAAAAAAGGCAGAAAAAATAAAAAAATGAAGAAAAAACTTGAAAGGTTTTTAAGCCAAGATTTTTTTCAAAAGTTTTTAGATTGAATAAACATTGAAAATAGTGAAAAAAAGTTGAATTTAAAAAAAAAAAAATTTATTTTTAACCTCCACACTGATGAATTCCGTGAGGTCTTTCCACGTCCTCTTCAGGATGTCAATGCCTCCCACCTTCCATGGGTCGAAAAATTAAAAATTAACTCTATTAAATTAAAAATGTGATTAAAAACGGTAAATTAAATGGGTCATTAAAATTAAAAGTAATTATTTTATTAAATTCAAAAACATTAATTTTTTTTAAAATTAAAATATTTATTTTATTTATGAATTTAAAATCTTTTTGAATTTTGAATTTTGAATTTTGAATTTTCATTTTTCAATTTTCGATTTTTGTGTTTTAAAAACTTTTAAACGTCGAAAAAAATAAATAAAATCGTTGAATTGCAACATTCAGTGTTGAGGATAATATTGATTATGAAAACAATCAAATTATGATTATGACTTAATCACTAATTAAATTAGTAATTAGGTAATGATTGATGGCGAGGTTTCCCTTGAAACGAGCCTTTGTGTTTGAGTGTTCATTTGACGGAGCGAACGAATGAAACATTGGCGTTTCTATTGATGCTTCATTCCAATGGAGCAGCATCTTCTTGTGAGGGTCTCCCTATCACATATCTACCCAACATCTGCCTACCACACCTTCACCACCCTTCCACCACACATCCACCACATCTCCACTACCCCTCTATCACAGCTCCACCCCACACCCACCACACATCCACCACACCACCACCACACCTCCACCACCCCTCCACCACCCTCCACCACCCTCCACCACCCCTTCACCACCCTCCACCACCCTCCACCACCCTCCACCACCCCTCCACCATATTCCACTACTCACCCCCGCATAAAACATTTTATTTCGAAAACGGCTGTTGAACTTTTCCGGCTTCGCCTCTGAATGAAAAAAATTTTTTCAACCTCATCATCATAATCATCATTATCATCATCATCCTCATCAGCATCATTATTGTTATCATCATTATCATCATCATCATCATCATCATCATCATCATCATCATCATCATCATCATCATCATCATCATCATCATCATCATCATCATCATCATCATCATCATCATCATCATCAGCATCATCATCACACACCACGTGACTCGTGGAACTCCAGCGACACGTGAGCATCCGAGCCGATGCTGAAGTAGTTGTTCATGGCACTTACCGGAAGTGACGTAACACCGGAAGTACACAACTCTTCTACACAAGGTGGCACCTGTGCATTGAATACGTCATCGTTTGTTGTTAGTGCTGACGTTAATGTTGACGTTAATGTTGATGTTGTTGATGACAATGTTGAAGTCGATGCTGTTGCTAAAGTTGTTGGTGTTGATGAATTTGTTGATGTTGTGGTTGTTGAAGTTTGTGTTGTTGTGGATTGCGTTGTTGTTGTTGGTTGTTTTGTTGAAAAAGGTGGAAAGGTGTTGGAGGAGGTGGTTCTGGGGAGGGTGAGTGGTTCTGCCTTGATTGTCCACCTGCGAGGCAGGAGTGAGAAGAGATAATCAGCTGCAAAGTGAATTATATTAATTATATTTTTATATAGTGAAATATATTTAATTTAAATTATAATTCATTTCATTTTTATTGAAAAATACACTTAATTTTGTTTTTTTTTAAAAAAAAGAAGATTTTATTTCAGTTGAGTTTGAGAAAAATAAATAGGTAAGAAAGCCTCAGCAACAAATATTATAATAACAAAAGCGCCAACCCCAACAAAATCAGTAGCGATAACGAAACAACACCAACAACAAAAACAACACCAACAACACCAACAACACCAACAATAACACCAACAACAACACCAACAACAACACCAACAACAACACCAACAACAACAACAAAAAACAACAACAACAAGAACAAAAACAACAACAAACACAATAACAACCTGTCAACTTGCACTATAGTTGCTTCCTCAACATTATAAAGAATCTTGCTCACTGGATCATCTGTGTATCCCTGTGTGTGTGTTGTGTGTGTGTGTGTGTGTGTGTGTGTGTGTGTGTGTGTGTGTGTGTGTGTGTGTGTGTGTGTGTGTGTGTGTGTGTGTGTGTGTGTGTGTGTGTGTGTGTGTGTGTGTGTGTGTGTGTGTGTGTGTGTGTGTGTGTGTGTGTGTGTCATATTTCTTAGCTGGGAGGTTTGATTTTTTCATATTTCGGTCTAATTTTGCTTTGAAAGATTTTTCAAACTATTTTGCTAGAAGCTGAAACGCACTACAGTTTGAAAAAACTTTTTTTTTTTCAAAAAACCAAGTGAAATATCATCTGCTTCCTCTTTCAGTTATTAATTTTTCCTCTTCAAAATTTATTTTTGAGATTTGAAAAAAAAAACAAATTTGATTTTTCTTATTTTGTTTTTACTCATTTTCAACCTTTTTCAAATCATTTTTCAAAACTAGATTTTTTT
>OX387256.1:526187-529386 GCA_947562095.1 Branchellion lobata | reverse complement strand
CCGCAGTATTCGGAACGTATGTTTGTTTTTAATACCGAAATGTGTATTGGTGCTTGTATCGAGTTGTTGGTATTTTTATTAATGCAAGACGTGGTATCGGAAATAGCGCACGTGTGTTTGTTTACTTTAATAATAATGCGCTTCTGATCTTTATTTTGAATTTTGTTGTACAATTATGTTTTTTTTATTTTTTTTGTTTTAGTTTTTTTTGTTTTAATTTTTTTTGTTTTATTTTTATTTTGTTCAATCTATCATTATTCTTTGTGTAATGGATCATTTCTATACAACATATTTTCATTCTATGATTTTTTCATATTTTTTTAATTTAATTTTTTTTTCTTTTTTTTTATTTATTTTTATTAATTATTATTCCAATTATTTTTTCACATTGTATTTTCTATTGAATTTTGCCACTTTGACGTGTCGTAGTTTGTTTTTTTATCTTCCACCTTCTGTTTTGCATTTTTTTAAATTATTTTTTAGAACATTTATATTTTATAAAAATTTAAAAAAACTAAAAAATTAAAATTATAAAAATTATAAAAAAAGAAAATATAATAAAAAAATATATTTGGAAAAAATTATACTAAAAAATCCTAATTATTCTTTAAAAACTATAAATTATTTTCCAGAAAAATAAATTTTCATTTAAAAAATTATTTAAAAAAATAGTGAAAACAAAACTTTCATTTAAAAAAACTAATTACAATTGTCATTTAATTGCTCCGTCAACAAAGAAAAGTGATTCTGCAAAATAATTTTTTTTCTTTTTTCTTTTTTTTTTGTCATTTTTCTTGCCAATTTGATTCAATTTACATACGTGTTTTTATTAATTATTTGCATTGCAACGCATCAGCTTTGTCTTGTATGTTGTTTATCGTTGTTTTGTTCTCATTTTCATTTTTTTGTTTTTATTCTTATTTTTTGTTTTCATTTTTTTTTTGTTTTCTTTTTTTTTGTTCTCATTTTTATTTTTTTGTTAAGTTCCTTTTTTTGCTTTTTTTTATTGTTTTATTTTTTTATTTTTTTATATTTATTTATACTTTTTGTTCTATTTTGTTCACTATTTCTATGTTTTTTTCTTTACGTGTTTCAACAGAATCAGTTCATTTTCACGGTTTTTTTCTTTTTTTTGTATTTTCTGACAGATTTAAAAAAAAAATTTATCACTTTTTTTTCTTCTTATTTTTTAACTTTGTTTTTTTTCTTTTTATTTCTAATTTTGTTTTTCTTTCATTTTTTCGTTTTTTTCTTTTTTCTCCTAATTTTCTTCATTTTTTTCTTTTTCTTTTTCAAACTTATTTCCATCCCACAATCATCACGACATAAATAATATAATTGTCTTTCCAAGTGTCTCTTGGTCACGTTTCTTATTAATTCGAATCTTAGATGCACTTTTTCGCCAAAAAAATTCCTTTTTCTTTTTTTTAGTTTTGGCAAAACTGGTTCTCGTTTTTTTTGGAATTATTTATACCGAACTAATCAAAAACAAATCCTCTGCAAAACGTCAGACAAATTGTCAGTGCAAAAAAAGTTTTTTTAAGCCAGTTTCCAAAATTCTTTTTTGACTCAGCTATTTTTAGATTTAAAGAAAAACTTTGTAACCAGAAAAAACCAACTCTTGGATAAATTTAAAATTTTGAAATTAATATCCAAACTCAACTTTTAAAATTAATAAAATAGTTTAAATAAGGCAAACTCGAAGTAACTGACAGCAAACGGCGATGCAGGCTTTCGCACAAGAGGAACCCACACTCACAAGTAAGTCTGTTTCACAATAACCACGATTTCTTACATCGCCTTTCAGCACTCATTTATTTTCATGTTAAGTTGGCAACTGGTGTTTATGTAGCCGTTGGTTTGCAATTTCATTGCAATTTCTGTATTTTGAGCAAGAAAATAGTAGATTTGGCTATTTTTTGGAATTTTTTTCAAAATCTTTGTAATCATGAAAAACTATAACTTTTAGATGAATTAATTCATTTATGACTTATAGTTGAAATTTTAAAAATTATTAGTTTGAAAAAATAGTTTAAATAAATAAGTTTAGTAATTGCATAATGTTTCGCTCAACCAAATCATCTTCGTTTAAACCTTGTTATCTTGGTACACTTTTCTTCGTGTTTATAAAATTATATTAAAATATGGACAGCCTGTTTTGTTGTTCATCCAAATAGTTATAAAAATTATTTTATTCTATGAAAAAATAAATAATTTCAAAATATGGAGCCTAAAGATTCAGCTTCAGGGCAGAAAACTTCGGAGGTATTTTTGAGTAGATTGATGAATTTCCGTTGAACTTCAACGGGGAAAAAATAAATTTATTTTTTTTTTATTTGAAACAAAATGTTAAACAATTTGAAATGAAATTCAGAAAGAAGAGAATGAAGAGCTGGGCATTGGTGAAAGTGTGTGGTGAAGTTTGTCACTAGAAATAATAGCTAATGTTAATTAAATCAATTTTCAAAGCGCTGACGCAATTTGGGGAAAACCTTTTTTTTTTTACCAAAATTATTTTGAATTTTCAGATATCACCACCCTTATTCAAACTTACATCAACAATCAAACACACTTTACCAACTCAAACCTTTGGATCTTTCCAGAAATTAAAAGATTCTTTTCTTTCCGAGAGTGTCCTGTTCTTCGAAGTCCAGACATTGAGTCTGTGGTCGAGTGCATTCAAGCCTCCAAGTGCAAGAATATCATCACCATGGCAGGAGCTGGCATATCAACCTGTGAGTTGATGAAGATAAAAAGAATGAGGATGGAAATATATTTAGAAAATGAAATAAATCATCCATCCATCTTTTCATCATCCATCAACCCAATCTTCTATTCATTTTTCCATCCATTCATTTTTTTATCTATCCATCTATCCATCCAACAGCAGCAGGAATTCCTGACTTTCGGTCTCCAGGCTCTGGTCTCTATGACAACCTGGCTGACTACGACCTTCCCTATCCCACTGCCATCTTTGAACTCAGCTATTTCCATGTGTGTCTGGTGTCATCCAGTGTTGTGATGTGTGATGGGGTCGGGAATAGTGATAATGGGAATAATAATGGTGGTGAAAAAAAAAAACAAAATAAAAATTGATAATGATGGTATTCAAAATAATTTTATTTATTGTATAAATCAGAAAAATTGAAAAAAGATTTTTTGTAGAAATAATCGGTTTTTCAAAAAAATTGATAGATTT
>OX387256.1:498687-521187 GCA_947562095.1 Branchellion lobata | reverse complement strand
AAAAAAAAGACAAAAAGAAAAAGAGAAAAAAAAAGAAGAAAAAAAAAATATATATATAGAAGAAAAAAATGAAGAAGGAGTGGAACGGTTGGAGAAGTGGAAGGCGGAAAAATGATAATTGGAAGATTAAATAAAGAAGGATGAAGGAATTATAATTGAAAAAATTAACGCAATCGGATAAACTAAAGAAAAAATTATGGAAATAATAAATATAGAGGGAAGAAAATAATAAAAAAACTAAGAATAATATTTAAAAATAAATAATATTTTAAAAAATAAATAATATTAAAAAAAATAAATAATATTTAAAAAAATAAATAATAATATTTAAAAATAAATAATATCCAACAAAAATAAAAGAAAAATTGAAAAAATAATAATGACAAAAACCACGAGTGATAAGATGAGATGAGCATGCCTCCATGCTGGCACTCACACATGGACACACGTGATGCCATTGTGCTCCCAACAATCTTATTCGAACAGGGCGTTTGTATGGCGCTGATTGTGCAACGAATTTTCATTGGCTACAATCTTTCGGATTTGATTAACAAATAAATGATTAAACTTCCAGTTTATATAGAGTCTTTTAATCATATTTTCATTTTATTCAGCGCCTTGTGATCAAATGTTTCTTTTATTTAGCTCTTCATTGGAAATTTTTAATTCATATAGCGGCATATGCAAAATATTTCATTTCAAGGTGCCTCATTGAAAGATACGTTGAAGTTGTACTCCACAAGTGCTTTTGAGGATTGTCAAACGACAACACACACACGCATTCCAGAGAGGAATTCGCCATAGAAAAGACGTTTCGGGATTCTGGAGTCGTCCATAAGATCCAAGCGCCCATCCCAGCGCCTTTGAGTATTGAGTACCTTGGCAGAAATGCTTACTGTGTTGGCGCTGCATAGAATCTCTGTGTCCACGTCTTGGAGGCATACAGGAGAGAAGTCAGCAAACAACTAGTTTGGTTTTTATTTTCAGATCTTTGTTGGACCAGACTCTTCTCTGGCCTTCCACAAGCAGTCGAAACTTTGCTGATCCTTCTCTTCGTCTCCGCACCAAGTGAACCATCATGGTGATGTATGCAGCCGCTACTGGAGAGACGTATGTTGACCTCGACATCTGTGTCTAAGGTACTCAAATCGATGTTGTCAAGAGGTTTGTGTACCTGGGTAGTAGTCTGGCCACTGATGGTTCCCTTGATGCAAAGATCATAGGCAGTAGTCTGACCACTGACACACACACACGAGTGAGTGCAGACCATGGCATCCAGTCCACGAAGCTCTCAGGTGATGTCTTCTGCTCCGTCGAACCTCACACCACGTCTGCCTTTCCAGCCTCCTCTTCATCCCCCCATATTCTTCTTTATTATCCTCTCCATGTTCTTCTCAAATCTTTAACATGTTTTTTTCCATAGTTTTTTGATTTTTGTTTTTGTAGTTTCATGAATTTTTTTTTTCATAATTTTTTTGTTTTTATTTAATGAAATTTGTTTTTTAAATATTTTTTCGTTTTGCATTTTTTTTCTTTAGTAGTTTTTCTATCTTTATTTATTTTTGTTTTTCCTAGGTTTCCTATTCTTTTCACATCTTGTCTCGTCTTTTTACATTTTCTAGTTTTTTCCTTTTTTTTGTATTTCTATTTTTTAATTGTATTTTTCGTTTTTATTTTTTTTTCATGCATGTTCATAATTTTACACTTAATCAAAAATATGAAAAAAACGCAAAACTACACGCAAAAAAACAAACCAATAGAAAAACTCAAACAAAAAAAAACATTTGTAGACAAAACAAACGGTGATGATTGAATGAAATAAAAATTAAGAAAAAAAAAAGAAAAAAAAATAAACTTCAGAAAAACACACCCACTTCATAGATATCATCTTTTTCCGGCTGCATGACGAGCTACAAGAAAAATGAAAAAGATGAAGTGGCAGATAAGGGGTGTTTTTTATACCTCAAGTAAATGCGCTTTGACGGCTCTTTTATCCTTGTTTCCATTTTTAGTTCCTTAATCTAATCTTCTCGAAGATTATTCACCCTTGATGGGCCTTGTATCCGAGTAATCAATACAAACTTTTGTTCTTTTTCCGGCGTATTTTATGTTTTTAATGTTTTTCAGGATGAAAATAAAAGTTAAGTGGCAATGGATGGCATAATGGCGGGAAATAAAACGCTACTTGGTCATGCCTTTTTAATATATTTTGTTTTAATTTGCAAAAAATAATAGTAGGCGTTTTTATATTTTTATTTTGTCATCGGGGTAAAAATTTTTTAGTTGAAAGATTATTGTTTTGTTCTGAAACGATATAATAATAATAATAATAATAATAATAATAATAATAATAATAATAATAATAATAATAATAATAATAATAATAATAATAATAATAATAATAATAATAATAATAATAATAATAATAATAATAATAATAATAATAATAATATAACGAAACAATGATAATAATAAAATAGCGATAAGATGAGTAGCACACAATGACGTCAAACATTATAAAAAAAAACAAATAAAAGAAATATTAATACAAATAGAGATACTAATAATAATACAAATAAAATTTTATTTATAATTATATAAATAATAATATTATTAATAAGAATATAATGAAGATTAATAGGAATACAATAAATATTAATAAGATAATAATAAATATTAATAGGAATATAATAATTATTAATGATAATATAATAATAAACAATAATAATATAATTAAAATTAATATTGATAACATAAATAGTTGAACAAAGATACGAGGCATAGTTTGTAAAGCGTTAAGACAAGCAACTGAGGCGCCCATGTGGTGTTATCAATATGGTGTTATCAATATGGTGTTATGAGATCAATCTTCGTTCGATGGTGTGGTGTGGTGTGGTGTGGTGTGGTGTGGTGTGGTGTGGTGTGGTGTGGTGTGGTGTGGTGTGGTGAGGAGTGGTGTGGTGTGGTGTGGTGTGGTGTGGTGTGGTGTGGTGTGGTGTGGTGTGGTGTGGTGTGGTCGTGGTGTGGTGTGGTGTGGTGTGGTGTGGTGTGGTGTGGTGTGGTGTGGTGTGGTGTGGTGAGGAGTGGTGTGGTGTGGTGTGGTGTGGTGTGGTGTGGTGTGGTGTGGTCGTGGTGTGGTGTGGTGTGGTGTGGTGTGGTGTGGTGTGGTGTGGTGTGGTGTGGTGTGGTGTTGTGTGGTCGTGGTGTGGTGTGGTGTGGTGTGGTGTGGTGTGGTGTGGTGTGGTGTGGTGTGGTGTGGTGTGGTGTGGTGTGGTGTGGTGTGGTGTGGTGTGTTGTGGTGAGGAGTGGTGTGATGTGGTGTGGTGTGGTGTGGTGTGGTGTGGTGTGGTGTGGTGTGGTGTGGTGTGGTGTGGTGTGGTCGTGGTGTGGTGTGGTGTGGTGTGGTGTGGTGTGGTGTGGTGTGGTGTGGTGTGGTGTGGTGTGGTGTGGTGTGGTGTGGTGTGGCGTGGTGTAGTGTGGTGTGGTGTGGTGTGGTGTGGTGTGGTGTGGTGTGGTGTGGTGCTACTCTTTAAAACGTCAAAACAGTTTGAAATGATTTTTAAGGCTTTGTCACTTTGCTGGATGACCGGTGGTTCTGTGAGTGTGTGTGTGTGTGTGTGTGTGTGTGTGTGTGTGTGTGTGTGTGTGTGTGTGTGTGTGTGTGTGTGTGTGTGTTTGTGTGTGTGTGTGTGTGTGTGTGTGTGTTTGTGTGTGTGTGTGTGTGTGTGTGTGTGTGTGTGTGTGTGTGTGTGTGTGTGTGTGTGTGTGTGTGTGTGTGTGTGTGTGTGTGTGTGTGTGTGTGTGTGTGTGTGTGTGTGTGTGTGTGTGTGTGTGTGTGTGTGTGTGTGTGTGTGTGTGTGTGTGTGTGTGTGTGTGTGTGTGTGTGTGTGTGTGTGTGTGTGTGTGTGTGTGTGTGTGTGTGTGTGTGTATGAATAAGTGTTAGTGCATGTGGGTTTGCTATGATGTATGTTTGTTTATTCTTAGGTTTGTGGGTGTGTGTGTGGGTGTAGGTATGTTTGTGTGTTTGCCTGCGTAGGTTTTTGTGTTTGTATGTTTGAATCGGTTTATTAGTCATTTGTGCGTTAAATTGAGCGTGTTGCTTGGTTTACGTAGCTCGTATAATTAATGTCAATATGTATTCAATGAGTTTCAAGAGCTATCACGCCATTTCCATTGCGTGACGATGGCATCAAATGGTTCGGTTATTACTGCCACGTATTAATTCCCATTCTACCTTGTCCTAGGTGGTTGCAGTGATCATTCAATTTTGAGCACAATATTTCAAGAGCATAAATATACCTTGTATGTATGTATTTATGGATACATCTCTCAGAAACATGTGTGTATGTATTTATAGATACAATTCCAAGAATATGTATGTATGTATTTATAGATACAATTCCAAGAATATGTATGTATGTATTTATAGATACAATTTCAAGAACATGTATGTATGTATTTATAGATACAATTTCAAGAATATGTATGTATGTATTCATGGATACGCCTGTTCCACCTGGATTGGGGGTGTAGGGCTTAAGACCAATGCCGCCAAGCAGAGTAAGAGTAAGGAGTAACAACGCGGTTATAAGGAACTTTATACTAAATAATAACAATAATAATAATAATGAATTTATACCAAATAAAAACAACAAAAATAATAATAAATTTGTACTAAATAATAACAACAAAAATAATACTGAAGTTTTACTGAATAATAACATAAATAATAATATTTAATAATAATAAATAATGATAATTTATACTAAATAATAACAACAATAATAATACTGAAGTTAAACTAAATAATAACAACAATAATAATACTGAAGTTAAACTAAATAATAACAATAATAATAATAAATACATCCAATACCAATAACAAGGTACAACATAAGTGACGGTTGTTTGTAGTGATGTACCTAAGGGCCATAAAACCATCAATAAATAATTATCAAAATGATGTATTAATAACATTTAAAAGTGAACTTAAAGATGAAACTAAAAATAACACTTTTATATAAAAATAACCTCTGTATTGAAACTCTTCAATGCCATGAGACACACAAGATGCAATTACAGAGCAATTTCAATGGAGGATAAACACGGGAAGATAATTACAACCTGCCTCATCCACACTCAATAGAGCACACACACACACACACACACACACACACACACACACACACACACACACACACACACACACACACACACACACACACACACACACACACACACACACACACACACACACACACACACACACACACACACACACACACACACACACACACACACACACACACACACACACACACACACACACACACACACAACACACACACACACACACACACACACACACACACACACACACACACACACACACACACACACACACACACACACACACACACACACACACACACGAATCCCACGACACATCAAAAAATTATTTTTTAAATTGTTCATATCTTCATATAAATTTTTGTATTTATTTACATACAAATATATTCATACATATATACAAAGTACTATGAAATACAAAATACACAATGTTACACAACGAGCGTCTTATGAGAGTTTCGGCCTCAACGCCACACCGCCGCCTAGCGGAACAGATAATATATTCCAAACACAAATTGCACGCTACATAAATGAGGAAGTGATGCACGAGCTATCGTGAATCATTTTAGGCTTGGCAAATGTTAAATTTATAGCGCCAAACACATTAATTGATAAGCTATGACGTCAGAATTAGTGGTAAACATTGTGAGTGCTCTAAGGGAGTTTAGGTTACACCACTATAACTTGTTGAAGGTGACGTCAAAGCCTCTTTAAGTCGGAATGTTTCATTTTACTGTGGTTTGATTTTGTAGTGATATGCCTTGTATGTGTGTTAATCCTTGTTACGTATGTGTGTTAATCCTTGTTACGTATGTGTGTTAATCCTTGTTACGTATGTGTGTTAATTCTTGTTACGTATGTGTGTTAATCCTTGTTACGTATGTGTGTAAATCTTTGTTTAATCTTTTTCATATGTTGGTTTCAATCCTTGTTATACCTTGTTATGTATGGGTGTTAGGTTCGGGAAATATTGGATGTTTTTTTATTTTATTTTAACATAAATTTTCATAACTTTAGTGAGTGAAGTTTCATTTTTATAGTGGCCGAAGTTTCATTTTTATAGCGTTAAAGTTCATTTTTATAGCGTTAAAGATCATTTTCATAGCGTTAAAGTTCATTTTTATAGCGTACAAGTTCATTTTTATATCGTTCAAGTTTATTTTTATAGTTTTTTTTTCAGTTTTCAACCTGTCAGAAACAATCAACTACATTCTAACCTACTCCAAGGATTCCACAAATTAACTTCAAATTTTTTTTTGTTTTTATAAATTCTATTTTTATTTTGTGTGAAAAAATTAATTTTTTTTGCATGTATGCATACACAGATTGTGGTTTTTCATATTAATAAATTGATATTGTTTGTATCAATTAGTGAAGTCAAATGAAATAAACATACCTGTATATGTTTGTACCTCTACTTGTGTGTGTGTGTGTGTGTGTGTGTGTGTGTGTGTGTTTTTGTGTGTGTGTGTGTTTGTGTGTGTGTGTGTGTGTGTGTGTGTGTGTGTGTGTGTGTGTGTGTGTGTGTGTGTGTGTGTGTATGTGTGTGTGTGTGTGTGTATTTGTGTGTATTTGTGTCTATTTGTGTTTATGTCTTTGTATATATATAATCCAATCTAATCAAGACATTTTTAACTCGCCCTTTAACACTATGTTCAAAGGCGGTCTATGCATGCATTGATGTATGTATGTGTGTATAAATGTTCATGCGCGTGTTTATCTTCTTCATATATAAACATCCACATGTGCCAGAACCACTGAACACCTGAGAGATGAACCTTGTTTGTTTGGTCGTTTGTGAGTTCGAAAATGTGAACAACTGTGATCGTTAGTGAGGTAAATTTAAGTGTAAACGGTTTGTAGCTCGTTGCCCCTAAGTTGAACGTTTTGGAACAATTGGTTTTCATTAAAAACATTTGAAATCTTGTTCTCAAGGAAGTGTGGTTGTTGTGGGAGATTGAACAAACGTGCGGTTGTTTGTTTAAAAAGTAAATAAACGAAAATGTGGGTCGAAATAACAAATCTTTAAGTAGAAAACACATTTTATAAAAAATCAAATCAAAAATTTTGATTGTTCAGATTTGACTGGATAGCCACTGTTCTATATTTAAATAACAAATAAAACTTTAATTAATTAATTAATTAATTTTAGAAAATTTTAATTACAAATTAAATAAATAAAAACTTTATTTAAATAAATAAAAATTAATTATAAAAACAGTGTGTAGAAGTGAATAAATTTCAAAACATTGCATGGTTTGATATAAACACTACATATTAGCAGGCCTATTCAACTACATACTGACAAGCTTACAGTCCACCTTTAGATATACAAAGTCAAGGTTTAGATATACAAAGTCAAGGTTTAGATATACAAAGTCAAGGTTTAGGTATACAAAGCCAAGGTTTAGATATACAAAGTCAAGGTTTAGATATACAAAGTCTCAGCGATGCCAGTCTCAAAGTGATACAAGACTCCAAGGAAGAAGCTTCAGTTGGAGAGTGCAGCGTGCATCGGGAGTTTTATAGACTGCTCCTCCTGCTAAGACAGCTCAAGAGAGGCCTTGAAACTGTGAGTCTGAAATTACTGTTCGGTTTTATGGTTGATAAGTTGATTAAAGATTGATAGCTTTATCTTGATTGAGTTGATTGAGTTTTAAGTTTGGTGTTTTGATTAATTAAATTAAATTAGGAGTTGACTATTTTAATTTAATTCAATTTAATTATAAGTTAACTTTTGTAATTTAATTAGGTTCCCAGATGTATGAGTGGGCTGGTAATTGGCGGTATAATGAGCTGATTAACCAATCGTTTTATCATATTTTAAACCATTTTATTAATTGATGCTCTTATCAACCACCGATTCTTCAATCAATTATTCTACCCCCAATTATCTTATCACCCAATTATCTTATCACCCAATTATCTCATCAACCAATCATCTCATCAGCCAATCATCTCATCAACCAATCATCTCATCAACCAATCATCTCATCAACCAATCATCTCATCAACCAATCATCTCATCAACCAATCATCTCATCAACCATTCATCTCATCAACCAATCATCTCATCAACCAATCATCTCATCAACCAATCATCTCATCAACCAATCGTTTCAATGGAAAACCCATCGTTCACTAAAGCACAAATCAATTATGTATACAAACACACCAATCACCACGCCATCATTCAAATAACACTGCTATCAACCAACTACCCGTCATTCGACCCACCCAATCAGTCAATCAACCCACCCAATCAGTCAATCAACCCGCCCAATCAGTCACTCAACCCACCCAATCAGTCAATCAACCCACCCAATCAGTCAAGCAACCAACCCAATCAGTCAAGCAACCAACCCAAACAGTCAAGCAACCAACCCAAACAGTCAATCAACCCGCCCAATCAGTCAATCAACCCAGTCAAGTAATAAGTCAACCAGACTTTAATTATTTGATCACTCAATCAACCAACCCAATTATCCAATCAACCCACCCACTCACCCAAGCACTCAATCACCCAAGCACTCAATCACCCAATAACTCAATCACCCAATAACTCAACCACCCAAGCACTCAATCACCCAATAACTCAATCACCCAATAACTCAACCACCCAAGCACTCAATCACCCAATAACTCAATCACCCAATAACTCAATCACCCAAGCACTCAATCACCCAAGCACTCAATCACCCAATAACTCAATCACCCAATAACTCACTCACCCAATAACTCAACCACCCAATAACTCAATCACCCAAGCACTCAATCACCCAATAACTCAACCACCCAATAACTCAATCACCCAATAACTCAATCACCCAATAACTCAATCACCCAATAACTCAATCACCCAAACACTCAACCACCCAATAACTCAATCACCCAATAACTCAACCACCCAATAACTCAACCACCCAATCAACCAACTAAAGCGGATGCAAAATGTGCAGCACACCAAGACGCAACATTATTCCTTCGTCTGCTTTAAAAACAATATGCAAATACTCTCTGTGTGTCTTATCGGAAACTTTATCGTCTATTTTTGACTTTTAAACTTTTTATTCTATTTTTAGAATTCTTAATTCATTTTTATTTTTAGATTTGGAAATTTTGTTTTTTTTTATTTTTATTTAGATTCTTGATCTATAATTTGTGAACAAGTGTTTGCGTGAACAAGTGTTTGTGCAATCAAATGTTTGCGTGAACAAGTGTTTGTGCAATCAAGTGTTTCTGTGAACAAGTGTTTGTGTAACCAAGTGTTTGCGCGAACAAGTGTTTGTGTAACCAAGTGTTTGCGTGAACATGATGTAATTCAACCGGTTGATTTATTGATCTCGTGTAAACATCTAGATCCATTCGGCACCTCGTAATTAAGGGGTAAACAACAACAACAACAAAAACAACAAAAACAAAAACAACAACAACAACAACAAAATATGTATATTTTTTGTATATTTTGTAATTATGTTTATTTTTCCAAGTTATCATCATTATTATCCAATTTAATCCAATCTCATTGAAGCATTTGTGTGGCGCTGTCTGCACATCCCTCAAAAGCGCTCACAATGTACCATCCAATCGTATCCACTATCACTAAACCAATTTTACCAATTCTCCATTATCACTACTACTTGTCTACAAGTATTTTTAGCATTTTCATTATTATTTATCATTTTTATTATCCAATCAATTATTATTTATTTATTTATTTATTTATTTATTTATTTATTTATTTATTTATTTATTTATTTATTTATTCATTTGTTCTTTATTTCTTTATTTCTTTATTTATTTTTATTCAATTTTTTTGATACTTTCATTTCAATGTAGCTTTCAAATATTTTGTTTATCTTGAAGGCCTGGTTGGAGGCGTTGAATGAGGGGTGGTTCTCAATCATAATGAGATTAACCAGGGTTAATTTAACCTTGATTAATTGAAGCTGTGGAAAAAAAAAGGCAAATAAAAATGAATCTTTGTTGTTTTTAGTGTCTTGTAATGACGTCAGTCGACTTGGCAGTCTTTATGACGTCATGAATGAGAGGGTAGCGTGATGGAAAGTGATTACAAAGTTTGGAGATTTGAAACGGAATTTGAGTTTGCACCTTGGTCTGTTATATTATGTTTGTGTGTGTGTGTGTGTGTGTGTGTGTGTGTGTGTGTGTGTGTGTGTGTGTGTGTGTTTGTGTGTGTTTGTGTCTGTGTGTGTGTGTGTGTATGTGTGTGTGTGTGTGTGTGTGTGTGTGTATGTGTGTGTGTGTTTGTGTGTGTGTGTGTGTGTGTGTGTGTGTGTGTGTGTGTGTGTGTGTGTGTGTGTGTGTGTGTGTGTGTGTGTGTGTGTGTGTGTGTGTGTGTGTGTGTGTGTGTGTGAGTGTGTGCATGCGTACGTGTATGTATGTGTCGAAATATAACTGTACATTCATCAATTTTATGCTTCTCTCTCCAAAAGAGATTTTTTTTACTTTTCGTTATAAAGTTTTATCAGTTTTTTTTCGAAAAAAATTTTTTTTAATTTTTTTCAGAACTTTGATAAAATTTTTCTCTAATTTTTATATCACTTGTATGCAAGATTTTTATTTCAAAATGCGTATTTTATATTTTGCCAAAATAATTCTGCTTAAATTTATGCATTAGATGTCGCATTGAATTCTGTGCGTTAACTTTCAAAACGAAAATAACACGTTTCAATGAAGATTTTAAAATTAAACTATTTATAAAATAAACAATAATATAACTTTTATTGTTCAAATATATTTAAATCTGAAATCTTTTTCATAAATAATTTCAAATCTAAAAATCTTTTTCATAAATAATTTCAAATAAAAACTTATTTATAAAATTATTTCTAAACAAAAAGTTCATTTCTTTTTTTCAAAAATAATCCAAAGGCATTTTTTAATTCATGAAAACACCTCAAATTCACCTTTCGAATTCACTCACCGCCTCAGTTCCAAGATATTCCTGTTTCGGCTGAATCACTGCACGCAGTGCAGCCTTAAGATTCACATTGAAATCAATTGAATTAATCATTTAAGATAAGACTTATCATTATTGGGCTTATTAATTAATTCAAAATGAAGCTTGTTCATCCCTCCCCCCCCAATCCTCATATCACCCCCTCCCCTCCCCCCCCAATCCTCATATCACCCCCTCCCCCCCCCCCCCCTCAATCTTCATATCACCACCCTCCCCCCCCAATCCTCATATCACCCCCTCCCCCCCCCCCCCCAATCTTCATATCACCACCCTCCCCCCCAATCCTCATATCACCCCCTCCCCTCCCCCCCCCCAATCCTCATATCACCACCCTCCTCCCAATCTTCATATCACCCCTCCCCCCCCCCTCCAATTCTCATAGGGTTCCAATTAACTTCAAATTTAAATGTTTTTTAAACTTTTCCACGCAAGTCAGTTGCTCGCTTCGGCTCTTCACAAGTTGAGCCTTCATTCCACTTCTTCACACTTCTCTTTTTGTTACATTCCTCTTAATTAAATTAACTTTTTTCATTTCATTTCCAGTTTGACACTCATCTTTTGAAATCTTATTTCCATTTATCATAGGTTACCACTTAAATTTGCATTTTTTATTATTCCATTGTCTCAATTCTAACAAAAATCCTCTTTTTTTGGTGAATTTTTTTTATCAACACAAAGATTAATCTGATACCAGCCAATAATAGCAGCCAGTAATAATTTTCAAGTTTCGTTCTTTCAATTCCCCGCCACTGCATCCACTGGCGTGGTTCAACGCACCAATTCATTTACTGCTCTTTTCATTGCCTTTCTTGTTGCTTTTATTTCGTTTTTTTTTGTCATTTTTTATTTTTATTTTTTTTAAATAGTTTTTTCATTATTTTTTTTATTAATTTTTTTATAGATTATTATTGTTTTTATTGTTTTTTTTTTCGTTTTCAATGTTTTTTCAATTTTTTTGTTGTGTATTTTGGCGTTTTTTTTTTACTATTTTAAAAATATACTTTCCAATTGTTTATTTGAAATATTTTTTTTTACGTTTTCAAAAATTTTCATTTTCAATCTGATCTTCTAAAAAATCACGGCAAATGGGTACATTTAATAACAGACAAATAAAAACTTAGAAAAAATAAAAAACGGAAAAAATTGTATCAGAAAATAATTGTCAAAAACGATAAAAAACGCATAAAAAAGAAATAAAAAAGTATTAAGAAGAAAAATAAAAATAAATAAAACAATAAAAAATTCATGAAGCATTAGTGAAAAAATAAAAAAATAAAAAAAACATTTTTTAGAAAAATTTTGATGATTAATAATCATGGAACTATTAAAAAAGCAGGTAACAAAAAATAAATAACAAAAAAAGATTTAAAAATAATAATAATTTCAAAAAGGAAAAAAAATGAAAAAAAAAATTTTGTGTGGAGGTATTTTTGGAAGCCATCATCAAATCTATTATCGTTCTTGAACTCATTTTCATAGCAATCAGTTATTTTTATTCTAGTTGCTTATTTTTATTTTTTATTCTTATTTTTTTATTTTTTCATTTTTTATTTTTATTCATTTTTTCATAATCGTTTTTGTTTTTTTTTATTATAATTTTTTCATTTTTTCATGCACCTACCATTAGGAAGCCCATTGAAGCAAATAACAACAGCGACGAATTAATAAGCTAATAGAACACAAAAATGAAAAATAATAAAAAATAAAATGTAAAAATAAAAAAATAAAAAACAAAAATTAAATGTAAAAATAAAAATAAAAATAAAAAAATTAAATGTAACAATAAAAATAAAAAAATAATAATAAATTGAATGTAAAAATAAAAAAACAAAACAAAAATTCGATACAGAAATAAAAAAAATATACAAAAATTCGATATAGCAATAAAAAACAATTTGCAAAACTACTTTGGAGTAAACAATCAATATATTTATGAATAAAAACAAAAAAAAATGATAAGGTATGATATTTCGTGGATAACAAAACGATGGTCTTTGTAATGAAGCAATTTAAAAAAAAACTTAGAAACAAAATGTCAATCATGAATAAAAATAAATAAAAATAAATACAAATAAATACAAATAAATACAAATAAATACAAATAAATACAAATAAATACAAATAAATACAAATAAATACAAATAAATACAAATAAATACAAATAAATACAAATAAATACAAATAAATACAAATAAATACAAATAAATACAAATAAATACAAATAAATACAAATAAATACAAATAAATACAAATAAATACAAATAAATACAAATAAATACAAATAAATACAAATAAATACAAATAAATACAAATAAATACAAATAAATACAAATAAATACAAATAAATACAAATAAATACAAATAAATACAAATAATTTAAAATATTCAAAATGTGTATATGTTATAAATATATAACGCAAAAACATATCAATAAAAAAATTATGAAAAAAAAAAACAAAATTTACATGAAAAAAAAACAAAATTTACATGAAAAAAAAACAAAATGAATTTTTTTTATTTCATTTTTTCCGAAGCGATTTGTTTTTCTTGCTTCAAACCTTGTTTCCGAATAA
Organism: Branchellion lobata; assembly: GCA_947562095.1. Lineage (NCBI taxonomy): Eukaryota > Metazoa > Annelida > Clitellata > Hirudinida > Piscicolidae > Branchellion > Branchellion lobata. The sequence goes on along the minus strand of OX387256.1, from coordinate 507,500 downwards.
ATAAAATTGTTTTTTTTACGACTTTCCACGTTTTCAATTCATTTTTCCAAGTTTTTTTCTATTTTGCCGACAAAATAGTTCTCTAGCTAAAATCTCAAGTAGTTTTGTTTACTTCAACAAACCCTTATCGTCTTGAGGGTGGAGCTTGTCCATCAGATCAAACACACCTCCACATTTACACTCACTACGTCAAAATAACATGCGTGTGTTGTGATCAACTGCTTCTCACGCAATAAGCAATGTAATACAATACATACAATGCAATACAATACATACAATGTAATACAATACATACAATGTGATACAATGCATACGGTGTAATACAATACATACAAGGTAATATAATACATACAATGTAATACAATACATACAATGTGATACAATGCATACGGTGTAATACAATACATACAATGTGATACAATGCTAAAATGTGATACAATACATACAATGTAATACAATACATACAATGCAATACAATACATACAATGTGATACAAGGCATACGGTGTAATACAATACATACAATGTAATACAATATATACAATGTAATACAATACATACAGTGTTATACAATACGCAATGCAATGGAAAAGGTATGATGTAATACGATACGTACTACTAAATACCACGTGTAAACTGTATCACAAAATATAATTTATACTAAACTTCATAGCTGTTGTATAATATATACAATTAGGTGAATACATACAACAAGCATAATTATATACGAAACATACAATGCATTAAAATACATGCAATGCAATACCATACAATACATGTATACACTGCATACCAACACTTGGTTGATAATACAATGGGCGTTAATGCACACTTGTTCGCTTCTCTCATGACTCGTGTTTGTATCTTCTGTTTTACTTGGTTGTGAGTTTCAACAGTGGATTGTATCACATTGTGTTTTATTGTATTGTATTGTATTGTATTGTATTGTATTGTAATTATTGTATTTATTGTATTTATTGTATTGTATTGTATTTATTGTATTTATTGTATTTATTGTATTTATTGTATTTATTGTATTTATTGTATTTATTGTATTTATTGTATTTATTGTATTTATTGTATTTATTGTATTTATTGTATTTATTGTATTGTATTGTATTTATTGTATTTATTGTATTGTACTTTATTATATTTATTTATTATTTTTTGTTATTATTTTTTTGTTTTGTATTAATTTGTATTTCATTGAATTGTGTTGTATTGCATTGCATTGTGGTGAATTGCATTGCATTGTGGTGAATTGCATTGCATTGTGATGAAGTGCATTGCATTGTGGGGAATTGCATTGCATTTCAGTGAGATGCATTCCTTTGTGTTGTGTTTGGAGGCGTTGTGCATTGCGAATGAAGAAGGAAAATCGGTCGGATTCCATCGGCACCATGCCTTCATCTCCAAAGCATCCCTCGAAACTCTTCTTTTTTTCTTTTTTTTTTCTTTTTTTTTTTCTTTTTTTTTGTCAGCTTTTTGTAGGTTTTTTTTATTTTTTTTATTCGTAACTTTTTTATAGTTTTTATTTGAAGTGTTTTTTATTTTGTTTATTATTTATTCCAATGTTTCATATCGTTTCTATTTTATCATTTTGTGATGAACATATCACCAAAATAACAATAACACGGCAAAAAAACTGATGAATCTAGTGTTGAGACTAAAAAAACAAGCTTCGGAGGAAAAAAAAACGAAAAAAAATAATTAAAAATCTTAAAAAAACAAAAAAAAACGTTAAAAAAACAGATTTCAATCGTAGTTTTTTTTCTGTGTGATTCCATTTCATCACTTTACTGTTTATGCCTCTGCGCAGTCTGACGTGGAACGTGTTTTCTCAAAACTGTTTTTTTTGCATCAAGCGCCATTCTTCACTTCAAATCTATTTTTCATATTTTGTTTATTTTTCTATTTATTTGTTTTTAAGCTCATAAAATTTTTTATTTTTTTTTGTTTTGGTTTTATAATTTTTCTTTGAGTTTTCTTCTACATTTTTTTCATCTGGTTTTTCTCCCTTTTTTCAAATTAATTTTTTTTTTTGGATTTTAATTTTTCATTTGTAATAATTTTATTTTTATTTTTGTTTATAAATTCAGTTTTGTTTTGTTTCAATTTTTTTTCCAACAAATAAATAATTGATAACGGAATAATAAAAAATAATAAAATAATAAAAATAATAAAATAATAAAAATAATAAAATAATAAAAATAATAAAATAATAAAAATAATAAAATAATGAAGATAATAAAATAATAAAATAATAGTAATAAAAATAAATAATTTAAATCAATGGAAAAATTAAACAAAAAAATTATTTATTAGTAAAAAAAAACATAAAATAAAAAATTGAGAAAAAGAAAAAAATTATAATAAAAAAAACTGTAAAAAAAACTTCATAAAATTTGGCGGCTTCAACCATCAATTGAAACACGTCTGATTATTGTAGGCTTGAGTACTCTTCTAAGGCATTAGCTCTTTTGACCTAGAAAATAATCATTCTCTTTTGACCTAGAAAAGAATAACACTCTTTTGACCTAGAAAATGATAACTCTCTTTTGACCTAGAAAAAAATAACTCTTCCTTTTTTTTATTTTTAAATTCTTTTTTTTATTCTCAACTAAAATTTCTTTTTTATTATTATTTGATATACATTTTTTTGAACGTTGAAAATCGTTTCACAGATGTGTTGATTATATTGGATTAGATTATGCTGGATTGAATTATATTGATTGGGTTGGATTAGATTGGATTAGATTGGATTGGATTAGATTGGATTGGATCAGATTGGATTGGATTAGATTGGATTAGATTGGATTGGATCAGATTGGATTGGATTAGATTGGATTAGATTGGATTGGATCAGATTGGATTGGATTGGATTGGATTAGATTGGATTGGATCAGATTGGATTGGATTGGATTGGATTAGATTGGATTGGATCAGATTGGATTGAATTGGATTAGATTAGCTTGGATTGAATTGGATAAGATTAGCTCTAATTAGATATAATAGTTTTGTAATACGAAAAAAACAGTTTAGTTAATTAGTCAACAACACCTGTATTAACCACACGAAGCAAATTCAAACATTCACCATTTAAAATTGCACCTTCCTAACTAAAATATCACAATTCCTTAATTAAATCATTATTTAATTAATTAATTATTTAAATATTAATTAATTATTTATTTATTTAAATTTTAATTAATTATTTATTCATTTAAATATTAATTAATTATTTATTTATTTATTTAAATATTGATTATTATTTATTTAATATATAAATATTAAATTATATTAATATGGAACTCATGGCCATGAAGGTGAGTGGCGGTCGATATTTGAACTCAGTCATTTCAGCACTGGGTCACTAATGCCACTGCCAACATTGCCTCAATTGACACACTTGCCTCCTCATTCAAAATATGCCCTCGATAATAATAATAATAACAATAATAATAATAATTATTATTATTATTATTAATATTATTATTATTATTATTATTATTGTTATTATTATTGTTGTTGTTTTTATCAATATTACTATCATCAGTAGCATTGTTATTAATACTACTACTACTAATAATAATAATGGTTTTATTATTATTATCAGTAGTAGTATTTTATTTTATCTTTTAAATATTAATATCGGTATTATTGTTATTTTTATTATTACTATTACTATTATTTTATTTTTCACTAAAAGTGAATCGAGATTTCAATCAAGCACCGCTTTATTTCACTTTCATCCGATCATTGTTCGCCTGCTTATCATAAAAGACCGGAAAAATCGATACGTGAAATTAAAAATAAACGAATTGATAAATAAAATTATTTAAAAACTAATTAATTAATTAATTAATTAATTATTGAAATTTTGAAATACATTTTTTATTGATTTGTTTGCAAAACAAACAAATAATTTCATCAAAAACGCATTCAAGCACAAACATGAGTACAAGGACGAATGATATTGAGATGGCGTTGACCCAGCAGGACTTTGAGACCCCATGAAGATAATAACTGGAATATATGAGAAATAATGTTGTGAAATTGTATTGTATACAAAGCTATATTGTATACAAAGCTATATTGTATACAAAGCTATATTGTATACAAAGCTACATTGTATACAAAGCTATATTGTATACAAAGCTACATTGTATACAAAGCTATATTGTATACAAAGCTACATTGTATACAAAGCTACATTGTATACAAAGCTACATTGTATACAAAGCTATATTGTATACAAAGCTACATTGTATACAAAGCTACATTGTATACAAAGCTAAATTGTATACAAAGCTACATTGTATACAAAGCTATATTGTATACAAAGCTATATTGTATACAAAGCTATATTGTATACAAAGCTACATTGTATACAAAGCTATATTGTATACAAAGCTATATTGTATACAAAGCTACATTGTATACAAAGCTACATTGTATACAAAGCTACATTGTATACAAAGCTATATTGTATACAAAGCTATATTGTGTACAAAGCTATATTGTATACAAAGCTATATTGTATACAAAGCTACATTGTATACAAAGCTACATTGTATACAAAGCTATATTGTATACAAAGCTATATTGTATACAAAGCTATATTGTATACAAAGCTATATTGTATACAAAGCTATATTGTATACAAAGCTATATTGTATACAAAGCTACATTGTATACAAAGCTATATTGTATACAAAGCTACATTGTATACAAAGCTACATTGTATACAAAGCTATATTGTATACAAAGCTACATTGTATACAAAGCTATATTGTGTTGAAGAATTACACTAAAGTCCTTGAAACGCTTTGTTCAATAAATAAACATTGGATCGATAAAAAAATAACTATGTCATATTTTTATGCATATAATGTCACACATACAACCTGCGCTATATAAATCTTCTTCCCGCTCGATTGCACACACGAAGACCACAACACCAAGGATTTGGAGGCGGCATGAAGGTTGAATTCCTCCTCTTGCTGCTCTAACCAAACAGGCATCAAAGCTCGTTTATGTTGCCTTGGAGCTTCTGATACATTCTTGAATCGCTCATTCGCACGTCAAAAAAGTTATGACTTTCCTTGCGAAGAAGGCAATCGTATCGAAGCTTTCATTGGAACAACATGATGTTATCGGTTTTTTGTTCTCTCGTTCACCCGCACAAACATTACAAAACGTGATTAAGAGGATGTCACTCCACCACTCACCCACACAAACGTCTTCAAATTCTGTTAACTTTTCCACTTGCCAGCAACTCACGAACTCCAGAACCTTCTGTTATATAATGATTATATAAGGATGTTATGAAATCTCCTAAATCTTCCTTGTTCATTCACGCACACAAGGAATCTTCCTTGTTCATTCACGCACACAAGGAATCTTCCTTGTTTATTCATGCACACAAGGAATCTTCCTTGTTCATTCACGCACACATGGAATCTTCCTTGTTCATTCACGCACACAAGGAATCTTCCTTGTTCATTCACGCACACAAGGAATCTTCCTTGTTCATTCACGCACACAAGAAATATTCCTTGTTCATTCACGCACACAAGGAATCTTCCTTGTTCATTCACGCACACAAGGAATCTTCCTTGTTCATTCACGTACACAAGGAATCTTCCTTGTTCATTCACGCACACAAGGAATCTTCCTTGTTCATTCACGTACACAAGGAATCTTCCTTGTTTATTCACGCACACAAGGAATCTTCCTTGTTTATTCACGCACACAAGGAATCTTCCTTGTTCATTCACGCACACAAGGAATCTTCCTTGTTCATTCACGCACACAAGGAATCTTCCTTGTTTATTCATGCACACAAGGAATCTTCCTTGTTCATTCACGCACACATGGAATCTTCCTTGTTCATTCACGCACACAAGGAATCTTCCTTGTTCATTCACGCACACAAGGAATCTTCCTTGTTCATTCACGCACACAAGAAATATTCCTTGTTCATTCACGCACACAAGGAATCTTCCTTGTTCATTCACGCACACAAGGAATCTTCCTTGTTCATTCACGCACACAAGGAATCTTCCTTGTTCATTCACGTACACAAGGAATCTTCCTTGTTTATTCACGCACACAAGGAATCTTCCTTGTTCATTCACGCACACAAGGAATCTTCCTTGTTTATTCACGCACACAAGGAATCTTCCTTGTTCATTCACGTACACAAGGAATCTTCCTTGTTCATTCACGCACACAAGGAATCTTCCTTGTTCATTCACGTACACAAGGAATCTTCCTTGTTTATTCACGCACACAAGGAATCTTCCTTGTTCATTCACGCACACAAGGAATCTTCCTTGTTTATTCACGCACACAAGGAATCTTCCTTGTTCATTCACGCACACAAGGAATCTTCCTTGTTCATTCACGTACACAAGGAATCTTCCTTGTTTATTCACGCACACAAGGAATCTTCCTTGTTCATTCACGCACACAAGGAATCTTCCTTGTTCATTCACGCACACAAGGAATCTTCCTTGTTTATTCACGCACACATGGAGCCTTCCTTATCCATTCACTCACACAAGAGAAGTCTGCACTATCGCAAATCTTTTTCCTCTTCTACCCCCCCCCCCCCAAATGCCTCCTCCACCCACACATCTCAAAGGTTTTCATTAGCTGTTGGAATGCATTGTTATGGGATGTTCTTTCACCGCTTCAATAAACTTTGCATCCACCTATCATGAGCCTCTCGTGAGATACTGTTGGAAGTCACTTGTGCTATACAACCACACACGTGTACAACATTCAGCCACACACGTGTACAACATTCAGCCACACACGTGTACAACATCCAGCCACACACGTGTACAACATTCAGCCACACACGTGTACAACATTCAGCCACACACGTGTACAACATCCAACCACACACGTGTACAACAACCAAAAATTAATGACTAAGTGAAGATTTGAACAAAAAAAGTAATGAGAAGACGTGGGAAGGAATAGGCAATCTGAGTTTATAAGCGACTTCTCAAGTAACACAGGTGGCCCAACTCGCATTAATCATGGATTAATCAACAAATGATTATGGAATAATCCTCCATCATAGCAACCATCACCGCATACCAGAGCCTTTATGGCACTCAAAATGGTTGTCTGCATGACTCACTCTGACAAGGTTTTGCTATTTTATTTTTATTTGTATTTTTATTTGTATTTTTATTTGTATTTTTATTTGTATTTTTAATTGTCTTTTTATTTGTATTTTTATTTGTATTTGTATTTTTATTTTTATTTTTATTTTTATTCGTATTTGTATTTTTATTTTTATTTGTTTTATTTCCAACCACTTATTAATTAATAATAATTAATTAATTTAATTGAACCAAAAAATGTGTAAACTTTAAAACGTCAACATTTTTCAAATTAAATAAAATTAAACCATGAATGAATGAATGAAAAAAAAGGTTTTTATAGCGCACAGTTCGCAAAGTAGGTTGCTTCAAAGGCGCTTGAAACCTACCAAAGATTAAGTTAAAGAAAGGTCTTGGTGAAGGTGAGTTTTTAGCAGTTTACGAAAGTTTAACAACGAGGTTAACGAAATACTTTGGCGGCGTGATTTTGAAGAGATTGCAGCTTTGAAAGAACGCAGGCTGGAAGACCACAAAGAAGGAAGTTGCAAGCTTCCAGTTTTGAGACGACCAATGAGACTGTGAAAAGAATAGTCTAAAAAGATTTTGCATGTGAAATTTCATTTTTTTATTTTTTTTAATTACAAAACGTCGTGAGTTAGAGGCGTTCGCGTGGTCTGAAGGCAGTAGATTGTGGGATACCGAGTGAAACTTTGAATAGAATCACCTGATTAATTTTAAATTGAGTTAATTAAGTTTTTTTTAATTAATTAAAACATAAAAACCAATTAAAAGTGATTTGAAGATATGATTAACAAAATATAATAACATTTTATTCACAAATTTGATCAAAAATATTCTGAAATACAATACAATACAATACAATACAATACAATACAATACAATACAATACAATACAATACAATACAATACAATACAATACAATACAATACAATACAATACAATACAATACAATACAATACAATACAATACAATACAATACAATACAATACAAACACGAGTATTATTATAGTGGCATTAACCCCGTAGAGTTTCGAGGCCACAAAAAATTATTGAAATATAATTTAAAAAATTTTTTTTTTAATTTTGAATATGATTACAAAAAAAATACGAAAAAAAGACTCAATTTTTCCACTTATTTTTTCAATCATTCTTCTGGTTAAGGATCTTTTAAAATTTCCAAGAGCAGACGTGATATATTATCTGTGGCTTCAAGGGTCAACATCACCTCACATCGTCTTCCCATATCGTCCAGGACCATCAGTTTTTCATTGATTCTACTCAAACCGTAAATGCCTTTTTAAAAAAATTCACACGTTTTTCATGCTGTTTTTATAAAAACTTTTTCAATTATTTTTTTAAATTTTTTTAAAAAAATAAAAATTCTTTTTTTCATCACTTTTTTTATATTTATTTCTATAAAAAATATTTTTTATAAAAAATCATTTTTGTAAATCATTTTTTCAGAAAAAATCTTTTTTTTTTTTTTAATTTCCACCAAAATAATTGAAAAACTTTCAACTTTTCTGAAGAAAAAAAATTCGTTTTCGGAGCTCATTTCATTTTTTTTTCAGTCCAAAACAAATTCATTTTTTTGTTGACTCATCAGTGCTTTTATTTTTTATTTTTTCAAACTTTGAAAAAAAAAACAAAGAAAAAACTAAACTAATACTCA
>OX387256.1:448687-491187 GCA_947562095.1 Branchellion lobata | reverse complement strand
CCTACTGGATGTCTTCCTACATGTCCTACTGAGTTTCCTTCCACATGTCTTGCTAAAAGTCTTTGTATATACCTCTATAAGCTCCTTTCCACTGTCCACGCATTGTTCAGCTGTGCCTCACTCCACTCCCTTTGAAGACGTTTAATGGAAAATTACCAAGTTCCACTTCTTTCCAGTGCTCTTGTGTCTCTTTGTCTTCCTCTTTCTCTCATCCCCTCCTACTGATTGTCTCGCTGAAAGTCTGTCTAAGTATTACATATCCGTATCGGCCAATCTCTCTCATACATCATTTCTAGTTGAATTAACTTTTAAATCACTTCAAATCTCATCGCCACCACGTGACTCAACCCCCCCCCCCCTTCCACTTCTGTCCTCTGCCCACCCTCCCTCATATTCTTCTTTTTTCTTCTTATTTTCTTTTAATAATTAAAGTTTTTATTTTTTTTAATACTTTTTTTTCTCTTTTTTTTCATATTTATGAAATTTATTTGTTGCATTTTTTCAAATAATTTTTTTTATTCATTTTCTTCAATATTTCCATTTTTAATTCATCAAATTATTTTGAATTACCACGTATGTTCGTTTTATTTTTTTTTAATATTTTTTTTTAATATTATATTTTTTTATTAATATTAATTTTTTTATTTTTATATACTTATTTTTATTAATCGTATAATCCTTGTGGGTTTTTTTTTTCATTTTTCTTCAATAAATGATATCACAGCCGTTATTTCAATACAGCTTGCTACGATGCACATGATTACCATAATATCGAAAACGGAGAAAGATAATCTTTTTGTACAGATAAAAAAAATCAAAAACAAAACAAAAAAACTTAAAAACAAAATAAAACAAATAAAAATACTCAAAAAAAATAAAATAAATTCAAAAACAAAGAATAAAAAATAAAAATACTCAAAAACAAAATAAAACAAATAAAAATACTCAAAAACAAAATAAAACAAATAAAAATATTCAAAAACAAAAAATAAAAAAATAAAAAAACAAAATTAATAATGTAAATATTTGCACAAAAAATGATTGATTGGCTGCAGGTATCTTCAAGCCACCCAAAGCTATTTTTTTGTATTTTTGTTATTGGTTGCTTATTTTTTTATTTTTGTCATTGGCTCTTTTTTTTTTGTATTTATGGCTGCACGAAAAAAACTTTTTTTTTTCATAAAATTGATTATGATTATTTTGCATCAATGAGTTTTGTAATTTTTCTCAATTTTTTACGAGTTTCGTTTCAAAATTTTCAATTTTTTTTTTGAATTTTCATAATTTTTTTCTGAAATTTCATAAATTCGTTTTTCTCAAAATTTCCACTGAATGATTTTTCAGATTGTTTATGAAAGATTTCACAAGTTGTGCGTATTGTTTTTTCAACCACTCCAACCATAATCCACCACCATTCTTCACCATGAACCACAACTACCCCACACCCGTCATCACCACCCACAAAACACCATTAACACAGAAAAAAGAAAAAAAATAAAAAGAAAAGAGAGAAAAAAAAGAAAAAAAGAATAAAAAAAGAATAAAAAAAGAATAAAAAAGAATTAAAAAAAAGAAAAAAGAAAGAAGAGAACAACATCTAGAAAACATGTATGCACAAAACACCAGGCCTCCTTCGTCACTCTCCCCTCCAGAACCCTTCCAATCCACCCTCTCCTTCACCTTCTCTTCCACCTCACCCCCCTTCTCCTCCCCCCTCTCTCCTTCCTCTTCTGACTTCTCTCTTGTTCCTTCCAACAGCTCTATTTTCGCTCACAATGGAAATTTTTCTCTCATCTTTCAAACCCCTCCCCTCTCCCCTTTCAACTCCACAACCACTCTTTCCGGTTTATTTCCCGCCACAGGTGCTCTTGCACCTTCTCACCACCAAAAGGTCCATTCGCATTCAATTTCCGTTTTCATATCGATCTTATTTTAGTTAATTTTTCAAATATTTTTACTCTATCATTTTAACACATGTAAACACACACACAGAAACACGCACACGTACACACACACACACACACACACACACACACACACACACACACACACACACACACACACACACACACACACACACACACACACACACACACACACACACACACACAAACTTACACACAGACAGCCCCAGACTCGGATCAAGGAACGTACCAAGCCTTTGTCTTCTACCTCAACGTCGTCATCATCCCCATCACAGTCACCCTCGGTCTCCTGGGCAACCTCATGTCCATTGTGGTACTGCACAAAGACCGCCACAATCGAGTGGCTGTCTTCCTGCTTCAGAACCTTGCACTGGCTAACTGCTTCCTCCTCCTCATGTCACTCTTCGTCCTCACCATCTCCTTTGGCGTCCTAAACCGAGTTCTCGAAGATTATACTTACGAGGTCTTCCCGTTCATTGTTGTCTACGTCAACCCGCTAGGATCTATGAGTCATAGCTACGTCATCTGGTCGACCATTCTTCTAGCGCTCAATCGTTATGCCGCCATTTGTAAGCCATTTACCTCCAAGAATTTTCTGAAGCTCACAAGCGCTCGCATCCAAGTGGCGGTGGTTGTGTTGTTCTCAGTCCTCCTCAACCTTCCCTTCTTCTTCACGTACGAACTGGAAAGATATTCTTGTGTTTCCAACCAAGATCTTCTCGAATGTTCTCAGACCAGCGTGGCAATTGGAGGAGGCGGTGGTATACAACACAAGTACAACTTCACGCTAACCTCCCTGGGGGACAACCACCACTTCAAGATCTACTACCAGACCATCTTGTACACTCTCATGATGCTCATCCTGCCCCTGGTGCTGTTGATCGCCCTTCACGTGCCCATCATCATGCAGCTCCAGAGGTCGAAGAAACAAATGAGACACAACTGTTTGGCCTACGACGGCAAGAACGAAGACAACATCACCATCACCGTCGTTGTCATCATCATCGGCATGGTAATATGCCACGTGATGGAAAGAATTTGTGAGGTTGCTAAGAACCTCTCGGGCGAGGAAAACTCAAGCACAGGGCTTCTTTACGCCCAAAACATTAGCAACTTCTTCGTCCAGTTCAGCTCTTCCACCGACTTCATCGTCTACTACATACTCAAAAAGCGCTTCCGCAAGGACTTCTGGAAAAAGGTGCATTCCTGCACTGGTTGGAACTTTGGCGAGGACGTGAACAACTCGATGGCAGAGTCTGTGCGAGAGAAGAGGATCAGTCTGGCGAAGCAAAGCCTCAAGAGTGACTCTCTTCTCGAACACCCCCATGGTAGGAGTAGCATTGGAGTTGGAAGAGAGATCTCTTGGAGAGAGAGCGTTGGAGGGAGGGGGGGAAGTGGGGGTACGAGTGTTTTATCTTTGAACGATGGACTCCCCAACGGAAAAGCACGGTCGGAAAGAAAGGGAATTCCGGAAAAGGAAGAAATTCTGGAAAAGCAGAAGAGGAAAGAGAAGGAGATAGCGAAGGGAACGATGGAAGAAATGGAGGAATGTGTGAGAGAAGGGGAGATGGAGAATGAAGATTGTGTCTCCAGCACAGCATGCAACAGCCCCGTGAGACTTGAAAACCGTAATTCGCAAGAGTTTATGTGACTTTAAAACTTTCGTCATTGTTGCCGTTCTTGTTGTTGCTGATGGTGGTTTTGTTGTTGTTTTTGTTGTCGCTGAGGATGGTTTTGTTGTTGTTTTTGTTGTTGCTTATGATGGTTTTGTTGTTTTTGTTTTTGCTTATGATGGTTTTGTTGTTGTTTTTGTTGTCGCTAATGATGGTTTTGTTGCTGTTGGCGTTGTTATTGGTAACAATGCTGTTTATTATGTTTCTGTTTATTATGTTTGCTGTTGTTAAAATGCCTATTTTAAACTATCTTCTTGACTTTGAGCTGTTTTGGCACAATCTGGCCTTTGCATCCTTGTAACACTTCCTCCGTGGTGTTCCAAGACGTTTTGATTTGCATATGTTGTTGTTGCTGTGGCTTTTCCTGTATATATGTTATTGTTGTTGTTGTTGCTGCTGTTGTTATTGTTGTTGTTGTTGTTGCTGCTGTTGTTATTGTTGTTGTTGTTATTATTGTTGTTGTTATTGTTGTTGTTGTTATTGTTGTTGTTGTTGTTATTGTTGTTGTTGTTGTTAGAAGTACTTTTGTTGTTGCTGTTGTTGTTTTGGTTGTTGTTGTTGTTGTTGTTGTTGTTGTTGTTACTGTTGTTTTTGTTGTTCTACTTGTAGGTATTTTGTTGTTGATGTTTTCGTCAACATTTTTTTGATGTATAAATTTATTATTGATGTTATATTTGTAAAAATACTGTTTTTGTTGATATGTTGTTGTTGCTGTTTTGTTGCTATGTTGTTGTTGCTGTTTTTGTTGTTATGTTGTTGTTGCTGTTTTTGTTGCTATGTTGTTGTTGCTGTTTTTGTTGCTATGTTGTTGTTGCTGTTTTTGTTGCTATGTTGTTGTTGCTGTTTTTGTTGAAAATATACTATAATTGTTGCTATTATTGTCAATAAATTATAATTATTGTTTTTTTCTTAGATATCTTCTCGATGTGAGCCACTCTGACGTGTAACCTTGGAATTTGAAGCACCTTGATGAGATGCCCGTATGTTATCAATACTCTTAATTATGAAAATTTACATTTCCCCCCACTATTTTGTATCTTTTCATTTCGGTAGTTTTCCATTTTTCTGGATCTTTTTATGTTTTTTGGTCATTTCTTCTTTTTCCTGTTTTTATTTTACTTTTACTTTTTTCATTTTTTTTCATCTATTCGAAATCTGGTCAGCAAAATGCGGGTGAACCGGTTAAAAAATCGAAGTTTTCGACCTTTTTCCGTTCCAAAGATTCTGTTTTCAGTGTTTCGCGAATGCCTGTGAATGTACTTAACTACTTCTTATAAGTACTTAAACTGTACTCAGTTAACTTCCCGCCTAAGTATTTCTTTGAATTATTCTCTCTATGTATTTTAATTAACTTTCCAAACTGATGCTTTCTTCATTTATTATTTTCATTTCCATTTTTATTATTTATTCAATTATTTATTTACTTATTTATTCATTTATTCATTCATTTATTTATTTTTATTTATTTATTTATTTGTTTATTTATTCATTTATTTATTTATTCATTTATTTATTTTTTTATTTTTTTTTTTCATTTATTCATTTATTTATTCATTCATTCAATCATTTCTTCATTCTATTTTTCAGTTTTTTTGACTTAACTTGGACTCAGTCTGTAGAGTAACCAACAATTTCATAGTTCGTGGTTAGGCGGTTGTGCATAAGAACTTTATGTTTTATTTCACGAACCTTTTATCAGTTCACTTTTAGCATTTTTTTAAATCTTTTTAATCAGAATTATTTGTAAATAATTTCGTTTTTCGTGAGAAAGTGTAGAAAAAATTGAATTATTTCGTTGATATTATCTGAAAGCTTTGTAGTTTTGGATAAAAATCTTTTTCAAAAATTTTTTTTAATGTTTTTTTTTGCTGATTAATGATAAGGAGTTCCAAGAAGTGAGACGGAAAGAGTCCACTTGGTGTTCACTTGGCTTATTATCCGCTCCTCTGACTTTGCATAATAAAAATTCTTTCAGACCACAACAAGTATTTTCATATAAAAATAATATAATTTAGATTTCTAATTTTGATTTTTAATTTTAATTTTTTTAATTTTGATTTTTATTTTTTATTTTTAGTTTTGATTTTAATTTTTATTTTTTTTATTTTGATTTTTTGATTTTTTTATTTTTTATTTTTTTATTTTTTATTTTTTTAATTTTGATTTTTTTAATTTTGATTTTTTTAATTTTTATTTTTTTAATTTCATTAATCTCATTATGTGAATTATTTGAGTTGCACTTAGTTATTTTGTTAAGCTTAAATAATTTTTTTTACTTCATTTTTCTTTGTTTTGTTTTTTTTTATGTTCATCTTAACTTATTCTATTTCATGTTTAGTTGCTTTGCTCATGAAAACTTACAATCGAACACAGCCTGCGAAAATGTATTTTTGTGCAAAAAAAATTTTTTTTTTTTGAAAAAAAAAATTATTCACATTTTTTTATTCAATAAAACATCCACAAAAGGATGTTAAAAACAGACCAAAAACCTTTTTGATCTCAAAGGCCGATTGCTATCAAGGCTCGAAAGCTTTATTAAAAGCTACAAAAACCTGTGTGTATAGAATGCTTTAAAAATTGAATCAAAAAAGAAAATAAATTATAAAAATAATAAAATAATAATAATAAGTTAATAATATACAATACAATACAATACATGTACGAATATTATTATAGTGGCATTAACCCCGTAGAGTTTCGAGGTCACTAAAAACGTCTCATTATCAAGTAGAATGAGTAGGCG
Source organism: Branchellion lobata (assembly GCA_947562095.1). Classification (NCBI taxonomy): domain Eukaryota; kingdom Metazoa; phylum Annelida; class Clitellata; order Hirudinida; family Piscicolidae; genus Branchellion; species Branchellion lobata. The sequence continues at coordinate 484,846 of OX387256.1, read as the reverse complement.
CCATTTTGCAAGCGGCCTTTTAAATAGCTCGTTAAATCAGTTTAGAATATATATATATATATATAGACTAAAGTGAGTCATAATAAATAAGCCAAAACTGGATAAGGATGAAACTAATAATAATAATAATAATAATAATAATAATAATAATAACACAAAAAGAAATGGCAGCAACAGTAAAAACAACAAAAACGAAAGAATGGCAACAACAAAAACGATATATTAGCAATAATAAAAACGAGATATTAGCAACAAAAAAAATAACAAAAAATAAATCATAGCAACAATAAAAACAAAAAAAACTAAATAACAACAACAAAACAACAAAAATAAAAACAAAAAAAACGAGATAAAAACAACGAAAACAACAAGAATATACAAACACAACGCCGATTTGTTACCACTGGCACCTAACCTTCACATCAGCACGGAGCGGAAAAGATCGATTAGACCTGGGAGTTTATGAGGGGGATTATTTTGGAAGAGGAGTAAGTGGTCACTCTGTGCATTAGCTCGCCTGCTTTCAAGTTGTTTTTTATTGCCAAAGAACCACAATCACACACACGTCATCATCATCATCGCTGCTGCTGCTATTAAAAGCCCTTGCGCATTATGACGCCAATGTTTATGTGACCACTGAAAGAAATCTTGCGAGATAAGCACTTTCACCATTTGACGGAGACTGAAATTCCATTGGTGCCTGAGGAAAACATCTTCTAATCACATGATCTCGGAATAAGTTTAATTTATCGAAAATAATTTATTATAATATTAAATAATATATAGACTAACAATTCGTTCCGATTCAACGCAGTTCCAAGATTTATTAGCCAGTAAGGTAAGTTTACTTAGATGAGCACTCAAGGATAAAGGAGAGATAGCTATTTCAAATGTCATCTTATCATTATCAACTAGCACTATTGAATTTGAACATTTTCATTATCATCATTATTACCTTTATAATAATTATTTTTATATATTAATGAATAAGGTAAAATGTTACTAAAATAAGGACGAAGGTACAAGATAAAATGTCCATTCGAGAATAGAAGCGATTCATTAAAGTCAACGCACCAAGGCATCAACCGAAATGTAAGTTGAACCAAATCAACTCAATTTACGCATTTATTTAACTACTTATAACCCTCACTAACTTCTCTAAAGCGCCATTAGAGAACTAAGTAGTTGAGCGCTAAATGATGTATACTTGAAAAAATGACTAAAAATATTATAAAATTTAAACTTAACAAGGTACTCAAACGACGGTAAGAATGGCAACACATGAACACAAAAGCCAAATGTTCCATAATAAATACCAGTAGAAAATAACATTCATACTGCTTACAATTATGAAAACCTTCAAAAGTGATGCTTGAAAATCTTCAAAATTACACACACCTCGGTAGGTTAGTAACGCAGTGTCGGCTGACACCACTTTCTCGTATAAATGTCAATATTGATAAAAATATTAGTATTGAAAGAAATATTTTATTATTTATTTTTTATTTATTTATGAAAATAATGATCGAGTGATGCAATACAAAGGATCAGTATAACAGAATAGTGAAAACTATGATAAAATATTTTTTAATTGTACGAATATACAAACATACGTACGCGTTCACGTGTTAGTGTGATTGTTTTATTCGTATGTATGTATGTATGTATGTATGTATGTATGTATGTATGTGTGTGTGTGTGTGTGTGTGTGTGTGTGTGTGTGCGTGCGTGTGTGCGTGCGTCATATGCGGAGAATGGCGCTCACGAAGAGTTGTCAATGAAAATACGCTTGGAACATACTTAATGCAACTTAGTCGTTCAAAGAGAGGGAGATGGCGGATTTTGGAGGAGGAAGGAGGAGGGAATAAGAGAAGGATGGAGGAGGGAAGGATGGATTGAAGGGGTGAAGGAGGGATTGAAGGAGTGTAGAAATAAGAATGAAAGTAGAAGTATAAATGAGATTGACTGAATCGACTGAGATTGATTGACAGATGGCTGAAACTGCTTGATTGGAGTAGGATGATGGAGAGGAGGAGGTGGAAGAGAATGGTGGAAAGGATGAAGAGGAAGATGAAAAGGAAAGAGTGGGGTTTACAGGGGGAGGGGAGATGGCCCGGCTGGGGAGGTGAGAGAGGGGAAGAGGCTCTCATCGGCTACATCAGGGGCCCTCTCACGAGGCGCTTTTCTGCCGCCGCCACCACCACCACCACCACCACCACCACCACCACCACCACCACCTCTACGGTTGTTGTAGCCACCCCTGCCTTCGTAGCCACTCCCTGAGTTCTTGCCTTCAAATCCTCCTCCTCCTCCTCCAGTTGAGGCTCTAGCTTCAAAGCCACCGCCACCACCACCACCGCCACCACCACCACCACCACCACCACCACCACCACCACCACCACCTCTACCACCTCTTCTGCCGCCACCACCACTACCGCCAACGTTACCACTACCGCCACCGCCTCCACGACCACCGGTAGACCCCCCACCCATCCTGCGAGAGTCAGAGAAGGTGATGGGGATCTCAAGAGACACCTTGTGGTGTTCCTTCGTGGAGTTCTTCCTGCCATGCTTGTCCTCCTCCACCTCCTGCATGTGGTGTGGCTTGTTGTAGTGCCGTGTGTTGCGTTGAGTGGTGGGGTGTGGTGTGCACTGCGGCGCCACATTATTGCATAGGCACACATTTGATGTTTCGTGGTGCTGTTGTATTGTATAGGGTCATATTGTATGCACTGTGATTCGGGCGCCTCACTTTTTTGCTTTGGCGTTTCACAACTAAGATTTATTATCATTAATGGTATTGGTGGTGGCATTTTTGAAATTTATTGAGCATATTAAATAGCCTCCTGGCGGTGGATCAGGTTATGTTTTAATGTTATAATACATTATATATTATCTATTGAGGTGATATTTTATTGCTGATACGAGAATTTGGGTAATGTGTCACACAAACACAAACACACACACACACACACACACACACACACACACACACACACACACACACACACACACACACACACACACACACACACACACACACACACACACACACACACACACACACACACACACACACACACACACACACACACACACACACACACACACACACAAACCTCTTCAGCTCCTCCCTCCTGACTCTTCTTCTTCAGTATGAAGGTCTTCTTCCACTCACCTGGGTTGCAGCCCTCGTTCGGCTTCCTGTCGACGTGAGAAAGAGTGGCTTGGAGTAATGAAGGAATAAATTATATTAAATTATATTAAATTATATTAAATTATATTATAGGGAGAGAATGAGAGAGTAAGGAATAGAAGAATGAAAAAAAATAGAAAAAAATCAAGATTGGGATAAAAAAGTGAGTAAAAAAAGTGGAGTGGAGTTGGATCCATGGAGTGGGAGGCAATTGAAGGAGATACACCAAGTGATGGAGTGGGAGGCAATTGAAGGAGATACACCAAGTGATGGAGTGGGAGGCAATTGAAGGAGATACACCAAGTGATGGAGTGGGAGGCAATTGAAGGAGATACACCAAGTGATGGAGTGGGAGGCAATTGAAGAAGATACACCAAGTGATGGAGTGGGAGGCAATTGAAGGAGATACACCAAGTGATACAGTTTCCGGTTTTGAAGGTTCAAAAAGCTTTACAAAGGATTGTGTTTTCCAGACAGACTGATTGTGAATAGTGAAATGGCTGAGGGGGAAGAAGAAAAAGGAGGAATAAGCTGAATGAAACTTGCTTCAATAGTTATTACATACGATTTGAATTTATGAAGTCAATTTTGAAGGCTCATTGACTTGATTGTACAAACAATTTGGCTTCGATTTCTTGTAACATCACACTTTCGGTTAATTTCACTGTTCTCCTATTTTGATTTATTTTCATTCTTTGTGGCATTTTCTCAAGCCTAGAATATTCTCAAGTAGTTACTCAATTTGATCATAAAGTATTACTCATTTCAAAATTCTTAATGTTCATCACTTGATTCTGTAGCTAATTTTGTTCTTAATTTTTATTCAAATTTCTTGCACCATTCCAAAGCATTAAGATTCATTAATCTGCTTTCAAAGTCAATCTTGCTCTTAGATTTCTTGTAAAAATGCAGTTTGCGTCGAGCTGACAGTTTTTTTCTTAGTTTGATCATTCACTACGCTTTGTACCATCTACAGTGCCTGTCTAAGGTTGATTGGATAAAGAAAAAAAAACTTAAAAATATGAAAAAAAAAAACAACTTTAAAAAATATATATAAAAAAAACTGGGAGATATCAAGCACCTGATGTTGAATCCAGCCTTCACTCTCTTGCTTTCTTCAGCCGCCTTGTATTCGTCCAGGGTCATGAGGGTGGAAGTCGGAGTGGCATCGGTGGTGGAGTCATCTGGGCCTCTGTGTGGTGGTAGAGGTAATGGTGGCGTTAGTGTGGCGTGGTAGAAGTTAACAAATTCCACCCATGTGAATCCACCTTTCACATCCCTCCACCTATTGATTTATACAACTACCGAGCTTTCTAGCTTCATGCTTTGGCGTTTAACAAATTAAATGACCATTATTATTATTACTATTCTTAAGATCATTATGACCATTTTCCTCTTCCTCTTCTTCTTCTTCTTCTTCTTCTTCTTCTTCTTCTTCTTCTTCTCCTCCTCCTCCTTCTTTCTCTCCTCCACTTTCTCACCATCATCATCATCATCATCATCATCATCATCATCATCATCATCATCATCATCATCATCATCACCACCACCACTAACCCATTCTGGTCAGCTCCCTCCTCTTCAGCAGCCTCAGCCATGTCAGCCCATGACGTCTTGGCATTGGTGATACCACTGGTTGCAGAGGCTGAACTAGTAGGAACCTCTTCCTTCTGAGCCCTGTGTGGATGGTTTTTTGATAGTTTTGGAGATTTGTTTAATTCTTGGATAACATTTGTAGATGGGATAGAGCAGATGTAACTTTAGAATTTATTTTATACATATTTTTGAATATAATAATAATATAGATAATAAGAAATCTGAAGTGTGAAGAAGCTTGCAAGTGGGGCACTCATGCATGCACAACTCACTCCAGATCATCCATGACCGTCCCCCAGTTGTGCGATCCAGATCCATCCTTCTTGTCAGCAGGCTTGGCTCCTCGTGGGCCATCATGAGGGGGCCTGTTGAAGTCTCTTCTGGGTCCCCCAAAGCCACCACCCCTTCCTCGTCCTCGTCCCCTCCTTCCAAACCCAGGCCTGCCTCTATTTCCTGGCCTCCCTTCTCCCCTTCCTTCTGCATCTCCTTCATTCTCCCAATGTCCAATTTCACTGGCTGATCCTTCAGTCTTTGGTGCATGATCTTCTGACTTCGCACCTTCTTCTGTACCCTCAACCTGCTGTCCTCCTCCTCCTCCTCCTCCTGGAAAGCCTCCCCCACCACCACCTCTGTTAAAATTGCCTCTCCTATTATATCCCCTTCTTCCACCACCGAAACCACGTCCTCTGAAAGTGCGACTTTCTGGAAATCCACTGGCAAACTTTGGATTGACTTCGTCGCCTTCTGAAGTCTCTGTCTTGTTATTTGCATGTCTGTTTCCTCTGAAACCCCCCCTTCGTCCCTCATTAGGAGCTCTGTCTAGGTTCTCCTGGTTCTCAAGGTTACGAGGACCTTGTGAATTTCCAAAACCACCTCTTCTTTCACCATTCTGAGCTCCTCTACCCCTGCCAAACACCCTTGCTCCAAACTTCTTTTGGGGTTTATCACCCGTCTTTGACTCGTCGCCCCCTGCCTTGGTGGCGTTATCAGCATCGGGCTTGTGTGCAGGTCTGTTGCCTCTATCCTTCAGAGGCCTCGACTGACCTTCTGCCCTTTGCTTTTTGCGATTATCTGGGTCGTGAAATAATTAATTTGATAGATATCGAGTTCAAACTTTATTATTCAAATTGAAATGTAGTATGAAAAGTATATTTTAGTTAAATAAATTTACTTGACTCTTCACCGTGGGCTGGATCCACCTCCTTGTCTTTGCTTTCCTTTGCAGACGTCTGACTTTTTGATGCAGCAACAGGTGCTTTTTCCTTTTTTTTCGGTTTTACTTCTTTATCAGTCGTTTGCTTCTTGGCTTTAAGTGCTTTTTTTGCAGCTATTCTTGATTCTTCTTGCTTTTGAAGAATTTCCAAAGGATCATCGTTTTCAAGGAATAAATCATATTTATTCTTAATCGAGATTCCGTACTGGATTTCCATCTTGCGAGATTTCTCGAAAACTGTAACCTGAGATCAATAAAGTGTTAGTTAACAAACTGAGCTACCTGACGCAGATCATCTTAGAATCCATTATAAAAATGGCTGACGGAAGCTGTGCTCTGCATGCTAACTAACTGGAAGAGGAATGGTTTTGTACTAATGCTTAGTCGATACTTTTGAAAATAATATAGAAAACTGAAACTTTGAAAAATTTCAGTTTCAATCAAGTTTTTAGTTTAAAATGTAACAATAAAATAATATTACGCTACAAAACTATTTCTAAGTTACCCTTTAAATAAGTTTGAAAACTTTAAAAGAGTTTCGATTTTTCTTGTTAAAGCTTTCTTCATAGTTTTTTTTTAATTTGAGTTTTCAAAATGTTTTTCATATTGAAGTTTTGCATTTTTTTGTTAGTTGTTGTCAATTGTCAAAAGAGCATGATGGAATCACTCAAAAAAAATCGGAAACATTTCAGGATAGGTCGACTGAATGAAATTTGGTCTAGGGCAGTCGAGGTAAATAATAAAATTTTAATTTTCAAAAGTTTCAAATTAATTTTGCTAATAAATAAGTAAAGCATTAAGACTAAACAATGTTTAAAAATCAACAGTTGCTGCATAACGACAAAGAGATTCTAAACTTTTATGGAGATTTGGCTCTACAGGACTTGCTTGTGCTCCAATTCAAACACAAAGTTTTTGTGGGAGATGAGGAGGATGAAAGTGAAGAGGATTCTAGAAGCCACCTTGACAGGAAACTATTGGGTTGGTTTTGTTAGCAAAAAAATATTTTTTAATTACAAATGGTGATTACATTAATTTGAATAATTATAGATAAATAAATTAATTAAAATAGAAATATATTCATTAATTAATCAAATTAAATGGCAAACTTCTCTAGGAATTGATTTTTCTTCCAATTCCAGACATTTTGCTACAGTATGGACTGAAAGATCTTCATTTGAATGAGATCGAAAACATCAAATACAAAAATAAACATAAAAACAAAAAAAACATTTCAAACAACATGGATAAAAACATAAATAACAACCAAAATAACATAGATAACAACATCAATAACATAATAAACAACAATAACAAAAATGTTAACAGTGGAGACGATGAGATATCAGACAGTATGTTTGAGAAGATGTTGAAGCAATCACCTCGGTTGCATCACCTATGGCTCCGGGCTCATGGAGGTGTCTCTGAAGGTTTCTGGGAACAGTTAATCATTAATTTATATTTAATTTATATATTTTTATAGCGCACACTTTGGTGAAACAATTGATGGTTGTATATATATTAATAGACAGTGAATGGAAACTTTGTTGATCAAGCTGAGTAACTTAATTAAAAATAGTTGTAATTATGGTCATTTCAATTAATTATTCTATTTTTCACATTAATTTTATTTTTATTATTTATTTATTTATTTCATTAAATAATTTATTTTTTTAATATTTTGTAGAGAAGGAATTGCTGGCATTGAAGATAAAACTTCAAAGTTATCTCAACAAATTATCTGAGTACGATGAACTGTTGTCAAAGATGGATGGAGGGGAGAAAAAGGAGGGTGAAAGAGGAAAAATGGATGAAGATGATGGAAAGAAAAATGAAAAAATGGAAAAAAGTCGTATGGAGGTTAAAATGAAAGAGATGTACGAAGATCTGAAGAGAAGAGCCACAGGCATGTCTGGAAAGGTGACAAAGAAAGTACATTTTGACAAAGAAAAACATTTTTGACAAAGAAAGTACATTTTTGACAAAGAAAGTACATTTTTGACAAAGAAAGTACATTTTTGACAAAGAAAGTACATAAAATATCTTTTTGTTTTACTTTTATAATGTGCCTATCTGCCTTCTTTTCTTTTTCTCTTTTAAACCTTTCTTTACCTTCTTTTTCTACCTTTTCTATCTTTTTCTTTTTTTTTCCCCATTCTTTTTTTTATTTCTTCTTTCCTCTTCTTCTTCCTTCTCCTCCTCCTCCTTCTCCTCTTCCTCTTCCTCCTCCTCCTCCTCCTCCTCCTCCTCTTCCTCTTCCTCCTCTTCCTCCTACTCCTCCTCACCCAGGGGAGGGATAACATGATTGACAGGGACCACAGACTGGCTGGCTTGTGGCAACTCGTCTTAAAAGCGAACTTAAGCGACAAAAAACTACAGGAAGTTCAAGTGAGAAGCGCTTTTTTAATAAAAAAAATAATTTTTTTGTTATTTTTTTTTATTAATTTTTATTTGTTTTTCCGAACATTTCCGCAGTAATTATCTTCTTTTTTTTTCAATTTATTTTTTTCTTTCACACACACACACACACACACACACACACACACACACACACACACACACACACACACACACACAGAATGACCTCAAAGAACTCACCAAGCATATTAAAAAACATGACTTCTTCTTCAAGGTTTCAGTGCCAGTTATAACAATGGGAACAAAAATTATCATTATTAATGTTTTTATTGTTATTATTATTATTACTATTGTTTTTATTATTATTATTATTATTATTATTATTATTATTATTATTATTATTATTATTATTATTATTATAACTATTATTTTTATTATTATTATTGTTTTTAAACTTATAATAATGGTTAAAAAGTTAACTTATTATTAAAACTAATTTATCATTTAATTTGCATTATCAAAAAAATAATTATTATCGTCATCCTCATCGTCGTCCTCATCATCATTGTTTGTGCCAAGGAGGCGCAGAAATTGAAGGTGATGAGGTCAGGAGAGGAGGAGGAGGAAGACGAAGATGATGGACGTTTGGAGAAAGTTGTTCAGAAAGTGGAACTGCATGATAAGGAGGTGGTTGAGAGGGGTTTTGTGATGTTGGTGGCTTTTGGGTTGTTGTTGGTTGTTGGTGGTTTACGAGGGTTTGTGGTGGTTTTTATTATTATATTATATTATTTTAAATAATTATTCAATATTTCATTATATTATTTATATTTTAATTTTATATTTTCATATTTTCATATATTTTCACAAAGTGTCTTCAAACCGCGCAGATAAAGTCCTGGCACAGTGGCCTGAAGAGCAAGTTACAAGGCAAGAGACCGCATACAGACCTATGACACATGCTTGAAAATTTTTCTTAAAAGTTAACATTTAGATTAAATATATTTTTTTAATTATTTTATTACTTTTATTTTTATTTTTTTGTATAATACTTATTGTTATTTTTATTTTCCATCTATTATAGAATTCAAAGCAAAGAATTATTTTTACCTGTACAGACCAACGTTTTATATTTTATTTTCATAATTTTTCTTTATCATGTTAGAGTAATATAATTTTAAATTAATTTTTAAAAATTATATAACATAATTAAATATATTTTTAAATTAATTTTTAAAAATTATATAACATAATTAAATATATTTTTAAATTAATTTTTGAAAATTATATAACATAATTAAATATATTTTTAAATAATTATGATTGGGCAATTTCCAATCGCGCTGTCCATCAAAATTCAAGTCAGATACCACAAACTCATGAGGGAAAAATCAACCTTGACTCATCCATAAAATCTCGTCAAATCATTTGTATAGCGCTGCCTGAAGATATTAAAATTATTTAAAGTATAACTTTGCTTCTTAATCATCTATTACCCCAGAACTGATTGATTTTCACGCCTAATCATTCACAATCTTTGATTTGCTCAGATTTCATTTTTCATGAGTTTACCTCAAAAGTAACACAGCCACCCCACTGTTTTCAAGACAACAATAACATTGTAAATTCAATTGAATCAAATGATTTTTTGACATTTTTATTAAAAGGAATTAACTACTAGAAGTAACTTCCTACAAACTGCCACATCAAACGCCTATAGGAGGTTGTAGGGGAATATAGTGGTGACATATGCAACGAAAAGCTTTCTAGATTGAGACATACAAAGCAATACAAAACCATATAAAGTAATAAAATAAAGTACAATGCAATAATGAGACTCACAAAACAAAACACAGCCATACAAAACAATACAAAGCAATAATGAGACTCACAAAACAAAACACAGCCATACAAAACAATACAAAGCAAGAAAGAGACTCACAAAACAAAACACAGCCATACAAAACAATACAAAGCAAGAAAGAGACTCACAAAACAAAACACAGCCATACAAAACAATACAAAGCGATGCAAGGACTAGTGGTATAAATGCTACAGATTATTCCAACGACGATTATTTAATTAAATTCTCGCAAATTAACTAATAAAATCGGGTTCCAATGCTTCCTCCCACCTTCACTCTTTTACTCCACTCTTCCTCCCTTCCATTCCTCCCTTCCTCTTCTTCATTCTTCCCCTCCATTCCATCCTTCTCCTCTTTCACTCCATCCTTCCACTTCCGTTTTTCCACTTTTTCCTTCTTCCGCCTTTCCTTCATCCTTCCATGTCTTTCTTCCTTTCCCACTTTCCCACTCTTCAACTTTAAGTTCTACTCTCTCCTCGATCCTCCTCACTCTCTCTCTCTTCTCAATCCTCCTCACTCTCTCTCTCTCCTCAATCCTCCTCACTCTCTCTCTCCTCAATCCTCCTCACCCTCTCTCTCCTCAATCCTCCTCACTCTCTCTCCTCAATCCTCCTCACTCTCTCTCCTCAATCTTCCTCACTCTCTCTCTCCTCAATCCTCCTCACTCTCTCTCTCCTCAATCCTCCTCACTCTCTCTCTCTCCTCAATCCTCCTCACTCTCTCTCTCTCCCCAATCCTTCTCACTCTCTCTCTCTCTCTTCTCAATCCTCCTCACTCTCTCTTTCTTCAATCTTTTTCACCCTCTCTCTTCTCAACCACCTTTTCCAAAACCACCTCGCTCCCTTCACTGTCTCTCCAGGGCATTGTCAACTTCTGAAGTCTCTGCACATGGGAAGAGAATGAATGGAAAAGGAAGCAAGAAGGGATATTTTGAAGGATTATTTCATGATCTTTTTTTTCTTTCAAAAAGTTAAATCGATTATAACTTTTAATAATTGTTTTTTAACTTTTCAAATTTCATTATACTAGATGAAATGTACAAAAAATTCTTTTTCTCTTTCAAAACACAACCTAACCCATCCATCTAGCCATTCATCCAACCCTTACTCACCCATTCGATCCTCACTCACCCATCCAACACTTAACCACCCATCCAACCTTCAACCCCCCATCCAACCCTCACCCACCCATCCACCCCTCACCCATCCATCCATCAAACCCTCACTCAACCTCTTCGAGAGTTCCTGGAGTCTTGAAGAGGAGGAGTAGAGCGAAGACAGGCATGCAGAAGACAGAGGACAGAGAGATCAACCAACCCAGCAGGTTGGCCCACTCAGGATACACGTAAGTGTCATAGGTGAGAGGCTTGTAAAACACAAAACCACACACTATCACCACCTGTGTGGAGGGTGGGGTGGAGGAAAGAGGGATGGGAAAGGAGGGATGGTAGAGAAGGGGGTGGGGTGGGGGGTAGGGAAGGGGGGTGGGGGGTTTGAAGAGTAGCAGCAGAGTGGGTGGTTGGGTTGGATGGATTAAATTGATTAGATTGGATTGGATTGGATTAGCAAACCATCATCGACCACAGGAGACTACAATTGCCCACACACAACTACCACTGACCACACACAACCACCACCGACCACACACAACCACCACCGACCACATATAACCACCACCGACCACACACAACCACTCTCAACAACATACAACCACCACAGACCACACACAACCACCATCGACCGCACACAACCACCACCGACCCCACACAACCACCATCGACCACACATAACCACCACCGACCACACACAACCACCACCGACCACAAGGAAACACGGAGCCATGAGCTTCCAGCAAACTTTCCAGTACAGACCAGGTTCAAATCCCAGCATTTGCTTGATGTCGTTAGAAAACCTATTGACTCCTACGTAGGATTTACTTAGGAGTGAGTGAATAAGTTATTTATTTATTCACTGAAAGGAAGTTCCAAAGATAATAAATTGTCCCTGTGTCCAAATATTTGAAAAGTTATATTATATTTAAAAGATAAGATTAGATAAGATTAGATAAGATTAGATAAGATTAGATAAGATTAGATAAGATTAGATAAGATTAGATGAGATTTGATATGATTAGATAAGATTAGATAAGATTAGATAAGATTAGATAAGATTAGATAAGATTAGATAAGATTAGATGAGATTAGATAAGATTAGATAAGATTAGATAAGATTACATAAGACTAGATAAGATTAGATAAGATGTGATAAGATTAGATGGAATAACATTGAATGGGATAGGATGAGGTGAGATAGGAGTAGATAAGATACATGTTTTCTTAGAGAAAACCCCGCCCTCTAGCGACCGACCATAGAAGCAGGATATTGCGATGGTTTCGAAGAAGACGGCGAAGAGGATAGAGAATCCGGCCGCGTACTTGTCGAAGAGACTCACCACGTAAGCCCCTCCCTGTGGTGGTGGTGGTGGTGGTGGTGGTGGTGGTGGTGGTTGTGGTGGTGGTGGTGGAAGTGGGGGTGGTGGTGGTGGTGGTGGAAGTGGGGGTGGTGGTGGTTATGGAAGCGATGGTAGCGGTTGTGATGGTGTGTTTAATAAGCCCAAACTTTCCACCAAAACTTTTCTTCCCAATTTCTCATTTCATCCTCCCCTCCTCCTCCCTCTTTCTTCCCCTCCTCCTCCTTTCCCCCCCCCCCCCCCCTCCTCCTCCTCCCTTCTTTTCTCCCCTCCTTCTTTCCTCTTTCCTCCCCTCCTCCTCCTTCCCTCTTCCCCTTTTTCCTCCCAAGCACCTGGGTACAGCTGGGCAGTCCAACCAGGAAATAGGAGGAAAAGAGGATGGCAATGAAAGCTTCTCTGTTCCTCCTCACCCATGAGTACTCGTCACTCAAGGCCGTTATTATCGCCTCTGATCCGCCAAACTGCGGAGGTTAAATGTAGGGTCATTTTATCTCAATAGAAATATTGTTCTAAAGTGGTTTATTCACCTACTTGCGCCTCAATTGCTTGCTTTGGCGCTTCACAAATAAATTTATTGTTATTTATTATTATTATTATTATTGTATAAATCCTCACCCATCACTACCCCTCCTTCTCTAACACTCTTCTTAGACTCCAGCCTTTCCATCTACACGCATCCCTCACACTATCTTTCCATCACTTTATTTATCAACACCCTATTTCCAACATTCCACCCCTCCCCTTCCCCCTCCGCTATTATCCCCCCTTCTGCCCTATTACCCCCCCTCCCCTCCCCCCCCTCCCCTACTACCCCTTCCCCTCAACCTTCCTTCTCACAACCAACCTCCCCAATCTCTTCCCTTCCTCCCACGCCACCACTCCCACCCACCCACCCCACCACTCCCACCCACCCCACCACTCCCACCCACCCACCCCACCACTCCCACCCACCCACGCCACCACTCCCACCTACCCACACCACCACTCCCACCTACCACCACCCCCACCCACCCACACCACCACCCCCACCCACCGAGCTATCCAGCCCCAGAGTGATGAGCATGAGGAAGAAGATGACGGACCAGAAGGAAGAAAACGGAAGCGTTGCTATGGCTTCCGGATACACTACAAACACCAACCCCGGCCCTTAAGTAACCAAAAAACTTCAATCGATAATGTTTTTTTCAATATTTTATTTTTTTCATAATTTTTTTTTCTTTTTTTTTAATAATTTTTTTTTGTTTAGTTTTTTTTCTTTTCTGTTTTTTGCAACGTATTTTTTTTTTGTTTTTTTTATTTTTTAGTTTGAATTTTTTAAATTATTTTATTTTTTGGAATACTTTTTCAATATATATATATATATATTTTTTTTTTTCAAGCAATCAAGAAAAATGCATTTGAAGAGGAATAGCTGAATAAAAATGAATTTACATACAAAACTTGAAAACCAAAATTTGAAAAGCGATTTTTAAAAATACGAGACAAGCAATAAAAGTAGATAAACAAAAAATCATTAAAAAAGAACAAAAAAAAACATTATAAAATAGAAAAAAACTAAAACAAAACAACAACAAACCAACAACAAAAAAAAACAACGAAAAACAAAACAAAACAAAAACAATGAAAAACAAAACAAAACAAAACAAAAAACAACGAAAAACAAAACAAAACAAAAAAACAACGAAAAACAAAACAAAACAAAAAAAAACGAAAAACAAAACAAAACAAAAAAAAACAATAGAACATTGAAAACTCCAGAGGCACAAGCACACAGCACTGGTCAGCAGTGACCAATGGCACCTCATTTCCCCCTCCTCGATTGTCGTCTGCTTTGATCAAAGCCCCACCGTTATTAAGCACGATCTTGGACGATTCAGCGCTATATAAATAGGAAATGGAATCCATTATTCATCATTCTTCTTCCGCTTCTCTCTTCAAGTATTTTGTTGAAATATACTTTCTTCTTTTTTTTCATAATTATTTTTCAATTTTTACGTTTATTTTTCATATTTCAACCCTCATTCTTACATTTCTATATTAATAATCTTTCTATTATAATCTTTCCATATCCACATATTTTATTTGCATTAGATAAACCATGTACATCACTTTTTAATCATGCAGCGCCATATAAATGAACCTTTTGGCGGGTGATTTGTCTACGTATTGAGGCGATCGTCTTAATCAACGTCTCCAGGCAATTATGTCAAAGGAGGAAGCGTCGGAAGGAGGAGAGATGTGTGCTTCAGAACTATTATCCACTTTTCGTCTTTTATTTTTATTTTTTGATAAATTTTTTGTAGATAAACCTTTTTTTAATTAAATTTAATTTTTTATATGATTTTGAAATTTTTGTTAGTTTAATGTTTTTGGATT
The DNA here is from genome assembly GCA_947562095.1 of Branchellion lobata. Lineage (NCBI taxonomy): Eukaryota > Metazoa > Annelida > Clitellata > Hirudinida > Piscicolidae > Branchellion > Branchellion lobata. Next base: position 469,777 of record OX387256.1, on the reverse strand, counting down.
ATTCGTTTGAAATTAATTCAAGAAAAACAAAAATTGTGATTAAAAGCATTCACATGATGAATTATTTTAAGTTGGTTTTTAATTAAAAAAATAACTAAGTGGCCACCACCACCACCACCACCACCACCACAACCACCACCACCACCACAACCACCACCACAACCACCACCACCACAACCACCACCACCACCACAACCACCACCACCACCACCACAACCACCACAACCACCACCACAACCACCACCACAACCACCACCACAACCACCACCACCACCACCACCACAACCACCACCACCACAACCACCACCACAACCACCACCACCACCACAACCACCACCACAACCACCACCACAACCACCACCACAACCACCACCACCACAACCACCACCACCACCACAACCACCACCACCACCACCACAACCACCACCACCACCACCACCACAACCACCACCACCACAACCACCACCACCACCACCACCACAACCACCACAACCACCACCACAACCACCACCACAACCACCACCACAACCACCACCACCACCACAACCACCACAACCACCACCACAACCACCACCACAACCACCACCACCACAACCACCACCACAACCACCACCACCACAACCACAACCACCACCACCACCACAACCACCACAACCACCACCACAACCACCACCACCACCACAACCACCACCACCACCACAACCACCACAACCACCACCACAACCACCACAACCACCACCACAACCACCACAACCACCACCACAACCACCACCACCACCACAACCACCACCACAACCACCACAACCACCACCACCACCACCACCACCACCACCACAACCACCACAACCACCACCACCACCACCACAACCACCACAACCACCACCACAACCACCACAACCACCACCACAACCACCACCACCACAACCACCACAACCACCACCACCACCACCACCACAACCACCACAACCACCACCACAACCACCACCACCACAACCACCACCACCACCACCACCACAACCACCACAACCACCACCACAACCACCACCACCACAACCACCACCACCACCACCACCACAACCACCACCACCACCACCACCACCACCACCACCACCACCACAACCACCACCACAACCACCACCACGACCATTACACCCACCACTATCGCCCCAAAAACCACCACCAAAAAAACCATCATCATCATCATCCTCACCACTATCACCCCAAAATCCGCCACAACCACCACAAAAACCACCATCACCACCACCATCACCCCCACCATTACCACCACCATCACCCCCACCATCACCACCACCATCACCCCCACCATTACCACCACCATTACCACCACAACCACCACTACCACCACCACCACCACCACCACCAACCTTCAGTAGCCACCTTATCAATGGGTTTTCCAGACGTCTTGGACATGTAACCGAGCACAGAGAAGATGACGAAGCCAGAAAAGAATGACGTCATACAATTTATACTGCTGGTCACCAGGGCGTCCCTGTGGTGGTGGTGGTGATGGTGGTGGTGGTGATGGTGGTGGTGGTGATGGTGGTGGTGGTGGTAGTGGTGGGGGTGGTGGTGGTGGTTGTTTTGAAAATGGGGGAAGTAAGGTGGTTGAAGTGGAATGGTGGAGGGAGGAGAAGAAAGGGGGAGAAAAATGATGGTAGTGTGAGAAACGAGAGAGGAAGGGGGAGGAGAGGATAGTAGGAGAAGAGGCTTAGTGGAGGTTTGGTGATGGTGTTGAGAGAGGGGAGTGTTGTGGTGGTGCAAATGCTGGGAAGGATGCTGAAAAAGGATGGGTGGACAATTGAAGTGGTGGAGGAGGAAACAAATAAATGGATGAAGGAAAATTAAAACCAATTTATATGAGATTTATTAACCCTTGTATTAGAAATGACTTGAAACTTTAACTTCATTGTGTAAGTCAATCTCATGAAGCGAACAATAAGCTTCTTTCTTTCACAGTTCGCTCTATAATCCCATAAATTCCACTCAAATCTTCATACAAACCTCCGTACAAACCTCCATACAAACCTCCATACAATCTCCATACAAACCTCCATACAAACCTCCATACAAACCTCCATACAAACCTCCATACAAACCTCCATACAAACCTCCATACAAACCTCCATACAATCCTCCATACAAACCTCCATACAAACCTCCATACAAACCTCCATACAAACCTCCATACAATCTCCATACAAACCTCCATACAAACCTCCATACAAACCTCCATACAACCTCCATACAAACCTCTATACAATCTCCATACAAACCTCCATACATACCTCCATACAAACCTCCATACAAACCTCCATACAAACCTCCATACACTCAGAAGGTCTTATTCACGTAGAGACATATCAAAGTTATTGTGCGCTATATAAACAGCGTAATGGACAAGTCCGATTGAGCCGTAGGCCATGCTGTTAAGTGGAATGTTTTATGAGGCATTCACTTCACAAACGCCCCTAATTTCACATTCATTTTTCTTATTTTGCCTTTTTTTTCATTTTCTTTTTTTTTTTTTTTTTTTTTCTTTTTATTTCTTTTTCCGTTTTCTCTTTTTTTCCTTTTTTTCCCCCTTTTTTATCATTTTATTTTTTACTGTTCCTATTTTTTGTTTTTTTTGCTATATGTATTTTTTTTTCTTGTGTTATTTTTCTTGTGTTATTTTTCTTGTGTTATTTTTCGACATTTTGGGGTTTTCCATTCATTATACACCCTTCAAACTTTTTTAACTTTTTTCTTTTGCGTTTTTCTGTCGCATATTCCCAAAACCTTTGAAAAATCTTTCACCACAACACCCACCCACCCACCGATAGACGTTGTTGTGAAACTTGTTGTAGCTGGCATAGGCCAACAAGACACCAAATCCCGGCCCCAGGGAGAAAAACACTTGAGTTCCAGCATCAACCCATACCTGTGTGCGCAATGCTTTAATGGAAATTGATAATGGTAGTCATAATAAACACGTGTTCAAAAGGTTATAGTGATTAGTTTATTAATATATTAATAGCGATATAACAGCAAGTTAATTCAGAGATATACAGATTTAATGACTGGATTCAGGATTGAAATAAGTTGTTATTTAGGAATCAATTTGGAATGGTGGGTGCGGAGTGTTGAGGATGTTGCTGAGATTAGATCAGATTAGATCAGATTAGATTAGATTAGATTAGATTAGATTAGATTAGATTAGATCAGATTAGATCAGATTAGACCAGATTAGATCAGATTAGATTAGATTAGATTAGATTAGAAGAGATTAGATCAGATTAGATCAGATTAGATTAGATTAGATTAGATTAGATCAGATTAGATTAGATTAGATCAGATTAGATTAGATTAGATCAGATTAGATTAGATTAGATCAGATTAGATTAGATTAGATTAGATTGAATTAATTTTTAAATTAGATTAGATAAGATTGGATAAAATAAATTCAGAGCAAACAAGATTAGATCAGATTAGATTAAACTAAATCAAAAACACAGCTAGAAGTGGTCGGGAGAGCAACCCTAACCTCAGAGTTGGTGAGTTTTTCAAAGTTTGGCGTGAGGTAGTAAAGGATGCCGTCACAGGCTCCTGGCAGAGTGACCCCTCTGATCAGCAGGATGGCCAGCACCAGGTAGGGGAACAGCGCCGTGAAGTAAACCACCTTGGGGTGAGAGTGGTGGCTGAAAGGATTATTGGGGGAATGGTGATTGGGGGGAGGGGTGATTGGGGGGAGGGGTGATTGGGGGGAGGGGTGATTGGTGGGAGGGGTGATTGGGGGGAGGGGTGATTGGAGGGGGTTGGGAAGACTATAGTGGGTGAGTGGAGTGATTGGAAAAGTGATGAGGGAGGTAATATGAAGTGATCAGGGATGGGAAGAACAGAAAGGTGACGAGAAGGAGGTGATTGGGGAAAGGGAGTAGGGGTGATTAGAGAGAGGTTTTCAATTTTCCAAAAGTTCCCGCCCCTCCCACCACCTTCCCTGACGTAGAAATCCCCTTCCAGAGAGAGAAGTAGCAGATGAGGTAGACGAGGAGAAGGCAGGCCACGATGGACCATCTCATGCCTCCCAAGCCCCCTATGCCTTCCGCCTTGTGCAACTCCAACATCGCTCGTCTTGCAGGGTTTCAAGGGTGGGAAGGGGGGGGGGGGTAGTTGAAGGGTTTGAGGTTGTTTTTGGAAGGGTTTTGAGAGGTTTTGAAAGGGTTTTGGAAGGGTTTTGGAAGGGTTTTGAGAGGTTTTGAAAAGGTTTTGGGAGGGCTTTTGAAAGGTTTTGAAAGATTTTCTGAGTAATAAAACATAAATATAAATTTATTTTCACCCACTCAAAATATTCCAAAGCTGGAGACACTTTGTAAGAGTCATTCAAGAGAGTTTCATAGCCATGGTAACCCAATACTCCACTGCCGTTGCTAAGGGAATTGTATCCAAGGGTGATGTTCGAAAGAATAACATGACTGATATTTGAGCTCTTTTTATCTGAAACGAAAATGGAATTAAATGAAGTGGAAAAAATTAAAATTTAATAAAAATTAAATTTGAATTTATTAGAATTAAATTTAAAAAAAATTAATTAAGTGAAAATTTGATTGACTTAAATTTTAATTGATTTAAAAAAATATTTTTCCATTTGAAGTTTTTTTTTGTTTTCATAACTATTTCCCTTTTTATTGATTTTTTGAATGCCACAACGAAAATTAAAATCTCCATGATTTTTTTTTTCTAAATTTTTATCAAAAACTCAAGTTGATAAAAAGGAGGAAAGCTAAACGCCATTTTGAAGCTTGAATTCGAAAAATTTCCAAAAATACTTGAAAATTTATTGAAGACTTTTTGAAGTTTATCCAAAAATATCCCAAAAAGATAATTTTATTTTTCCAAATTTTTTAACCTTTTAAAGCCGCAAACATTTTTTCAAAATTTAAAAATAAATATTTCAAAATACATCAGAAATTCTTCAAAACCTGTGAATTCTGAGCAGTTGGGTGTGTTCCAAGGGTTTCCACAGCTGGTCCATGGGAGGTTGGGTGTGAAGGAGGCGAAGAGGAAGTGGAAAGACCAAGCGATGATGACATTGTAGAAGAAGTCGGTGTAGAAAGCAATCAGCACCACTGCGTACCCAACTCCTGCGTTTGTGGGTGGGTGATGGGATGATCATGGGGGGGGGGGGGAGGGTGAGGTTATGGGGGCCGGTGATAAGGTTATTGGGAAGAGGAGATTATGGTGGGGGGGGAAGTGATTATGGGTGAATTGATTATGGGGGGAGAGATTAAGAGAAGAGATTATGAGTGGGGTGATTGTGGATAAAGAGATTATGGTTGGAAACAGAAAAAAAAAGAAGTTTGTTGGCTTTGGAATTTCCTGTTTGGACTTTTTGAGTCATAGATTGTGTTGCATTTGATGTTTTTTTTTTTGATTTCTGATGCGGCCTGCTCACGTAATTTTTATTGCGCTTAATGAAGACTTTTCAAACAATTTGTTGCATTGAAAACATTTCGTTTGAGTTCGAATGATTTTTAGAAATGGTTTTTTAAAAATTTTAGAAGCGCTTTAAGATGCATAATTTTTTTTAATTTTTCTAGCGCGTACCTTTGAAAAGGGGACAAATTCTACCCCAGCATGTTATGGCTCCCTTCCTATGGAACTGGCCCAGTGCTAACTATGAAGTTTAAACTAACTTTTTAATCAGTTATTTTGAACCATTTAATACAATAAATGATTTTATTTTTATTAAATATTTAAAAATCCAGGTTAAATCATCTTACTAGTCCTACCTCCATGTAAAAAAGCGGAATTCCTGCTATGAGCAACATCAGGACGTAAGGAATCAAGAAGGCTCCTGGAGGAAGGTCAGAATTCGTTTGTGAATTGCATTTTCAACAAAGCTCTTTGGAATTCATTTTTAATGCATTCATCTTTAATGAATTTATCTTTAATTCATTTATTTTTATTTTTATATTTTTATATTCGATTTTTTAAATTCAAAATGTAATTATTCGCTTCTTGAAATTTCTATTTACACGATTTCTTTACAATTTTTCAATAAATGAGAATAAAAAATTAAGTAAAAATCAAATAAAGTTAAAATTGAAATAAAAAAAAAATCAAATTTAAATAATAATAATAATAATAATAATTATTATTATTATTATTATTATTTTATTTATTTTTTAATTTAATTTTATTTATTTAATTTTATTTTTTTTTCAATTATTATTATAGTTATTATTATTATATAAATAATATAAAAAGTTGAAAAAAATTCACTCCACCTCCACCGTTTTTGTAGCACAGATAGGGAAACCTCCATACATTTGCGAGGTCTACAGCAAAACCAACGACAGACAACAAAAAATCCGCCTTCTTCCCCCACTCTTCTCGCTCACCTGTTTTTAATATCATTTAACATTAAGACTATATAAAATTAATTGTTTCATTTATTTTTTTAATACTTTGAAATATTAAAATATCAAACATTTTCGACACACTTTCCTAGTTAGCCTCATCTTTTTTCCATTTCCACCACCCTTCCACCTACACTCTTTCTCCGAGAACTCTGGTCTTGAAGTTCTTGAGATGGTTTGAGGAGTAGTTTGGCAAGGAAGATAGTTCGGAGGTGGGGCCTGGTTGGAAGAAAAACGATCAGAACTGTCCCTTTTTGTGTTACTCTTTGTCATTGCTTTCGAGCTGGCTTCTGGTATTGGAAAAATTTAAAATATAATCAAGTATAATGTGCTTTTGGTTTCTATTTTTTGTTTTATTGTTTTAAATAAACATAGGTATAACCATGGAATACAGGCTCCATTCTTTTAATGTAAGCTTTATACTGTCATTTGTTAGAAAATAATTCTGAAAATTGAAGTAAATTGAATTTTTATTGTAATTTTGTTTTTTTCTTGACTAAAGTTGTCTTTTCCAGTAGAAGTTTTAAAAATATGGTCTTTAATCTTCTTATATAGAAGTTTCCTGACGCTTCTATAAGTCATCATATATGTACTTTATTTTTAAAAACTTATTTATAGAAAAGTTCATTTCATGTTTTCAATTTTATGAAAAAAATGCTTTTAAAATTGTTTATTTCTAAGAACTTATTTTGCGCTTTTTCTGTATCATCCTGTCTCGCTTTTAGTCTCACATTTATTGTAATAACAATTAACAGGGTTTTGCTCATAGAGTTGATTTTAAAATGGTTAGTTTTATTTTGAACTGGTATTCAGTGATATATAAGATTGTTTTACAGCTATTCCATATTTTCATTACTAGTTCACAAATTAAAATTCGCATTAAAAGGCCTCTAGATTACTCAATTCATAGCTTGAAGCACTGAGAAAACTTTTTTTCAATAAGTTTTCTTCATCGTTTATTTTTATATATATTTTTGTTTGCAGCACAAATTGAAATCTTCCCGGCGAGAGAAGATTCGACAGTTCATATCGTTCACCCACACCAATGAAAAGATATCTATCAACTGCTTATCAGCACACGATTGGAGAGTAGATGCCGCCATTGACAACTTTTATCAAGCACCTGAAAGATACTGCTTAGAATTCAACCAACCATTAGAAATTAAAAAAATTGAAGCGATTTTCAACAGATACAAAGGTGCGAAAAGCGTTGAGAAATTTCATGTGAAACTGTAATTTTTCAGTTTTGTATAAATTTTCCCCATATTTAAAACTCAAAACCCTCACTCCACCACTAAGCAGTCATCAAATATCAAGTAACAATGATCAACCACAGATCCCCATGAAACAGACAAGATCACAGCGGAAGGAATGATGAAGTTTTTGGAAGAATTGAACCTCAGTCCTGAAAGTCGAGTCGTCCTCATTCTGGCTTGGAAGTTCCAAGCAGCTACACAGTGTGTCTTCACCAAGGACGAATTCGTTTCTGGATTCCTTGCTTTGGGGTTTGCAGCTTTATATCAAAAAAATATTTTCCAATAATTAAATGTATAAATATCAATTTATTAATATTTTTTTATCACTAATTTTTTTTTCAATACTTGAAAGTGAAATGTAATAGTAATTACAGTAAACAAAAATTATAATAATAATGATTATAATTATTTCTTATTATAATTATAATTATAATGAAAAATTGGTTGAATTTTCAATAAAAAATTATTCGGATCTCTTCAGAAAAGTTTCATTTTAAATATGATGTAAACTATTTTAAATACTAAAAGAAAAATGATAAAAAATCTTTTTAAAAGTGGATTTAAACGTCAGAGTTGAAAATCTTTTTAAAAGTGGATTTAAACGTCAGAGTTGAAAATCTTTTTAAAAGTGGATTTAAACTTCAGAGTTGATTCGTTGGAGCGGTTGAAGAGCAAGTGTGGGGGCTTGGAGGAGGAGCTGAGAGACCCGGTGCAATTGAAGGACTTCTACCAATTCGCCTTCAACTACGCCAAAAACCCGAATCATAAGTGTCTAGGTAGGGGGGGGGGTGGTAATGGGTGGCTTTGTGTTGAGAGGGTGGGTATTGGGGTTGGGTGGAAGGGTTTTGGGGTAGGTGGGTGGGTGTCATTGTGTGGTGTGGGTTAGCATGGGGAAAGGGGGTTTGTATGGTGGGTGTTTTTTGGTGGGAGGATGGGGGCTGGTGAAATTATGGGCAGTTTGTGCAATGGTGGTTTTGGGTGGTTTGTGCAATGGTGGTTTTGGGTGGTTTGTGCAATGGTGGTTTTGGGTGGTTTGTGCAATGGTGGTTTTGGGTGGTTTGTAAGATGGTGATGTTTAGGTGGTTTGTGGGTGGTTGGGGTCTGCGTATTTGAGATTTGTGAGAGGTTTATATGCGGGTAGTGTTGGCATCTTCCATAGTGATAATGTTTCTATATAAATTAATTATTTTTTCTCATATTATAATTTGTGTTTTTATTTGCCCAGAGCTGGACATGGCAATAGCTTACTGGCAGATTGTGCTGCATGACAAGTTCAAGTTTCTTTCCCTCTGGACAAAATATTTACTGGTGCTGTCCTAGAATCATAATTAATGGCTTAAATCATTAAAACTAATGAGGTTATTATTTTTTTAAGTTTTAATTGGACCATTTGAAAGGATCTGCTTATATAATGAACCAATCAAGAAAATCTCAAATTGAATGATGTTCTAGTGATTATTGAAATTAACTCAATACTTGATTGGAATATAATAAATAATTTATTTAAATAAAACCTTATTATTATTATTATCATTATTGTTATTATTATTATTATTATTGTTATTATTATTATTCTTATTATTATTATTTTTATTATTATTCTTCTTCTTATTATTATTATTATTATTATTATTCTTATTACTAATATTATTATTATTATTATTATTATTATTATTATCAATTATTAATTGATTTTTCATTAATTTTGCACCGCCCATCCCTTGTAGGAACACTACAAAAGAGCCATTTCTAAGGACACATGGAATCTCCTCCTTGACTTCTGTCTCCTCATCAATGATGACATGAGTAACTACGACGAGGAAGGTTGTTGGGGGTGGTTGTCATGGGGAGGGGGGATGGTTGTCATGGGGAGGGGGGATGGTTGTCATGGGGAGGGGGGATGGTTGTCATGGGGAGGGGGGATGGTTGTCATGGGGAGGGGGGATGGTTGTCATGGGGAGGGGGGATGGTTGTCATGGGTGGGAAAGGGGGGTGGTTGTCATGGGCGGGGGGTGGTTGTCATGGGCGGGGGGTGGTTGTCATTGATAGAAGGAGTGATGGTGGTAATGGTGGTTTCGTTTTGGTCTCAAATACGCCAGTTTTATGACGTTTCTCTTATCAGTAAGCATTATGAGTGGTGATTTGATGATAATATTAATAGCAACAATAATAATTTCAACAATGTAATCATACAATTATAATTTGGAAATAAAAACAATATTGTATATGGAAACTATAATAGAACAACAACAACAATAATAATACCAGTAATAATAAAAATAAAATTAATACTACTACTACTAATAATAATAATAATAATAATAATAATAATAATAATAATAATAAAAACTCATTAAATGAATCTTCTAATTGATTCAAAGGAGCTTGGCCTGTGTTGATTGACGAATTTGTGGAATACGCCAAACCTATTGTGCAGTCTGGAAAAGGAGATTGTCATTAATAATTAATTAATTAATTAATTAATTCATAATTAAATAATTAAAAATTAAATAATTAATTCAAGATTATTTCGTCATTTTATTTAATTCTTTTTTGTCATTATAATATTTATTGTTCATTCATTAAAGCTTAATATAAAAGCTGAGATTCTTTGTTAATTAATTCTTCTTTCTTTGTTTATGCACATACAGAACAATTCTGCATAATCTAATCCGACTCCTGGAAATAAGCGGTTTGAAGTGGCTTAGTTTTATTGATTAACCTATATTTATGATTTTAATTATAATATCACTACTACTACTAATAATAACAATAATAGTAATTATTATTATTATTATTATTTTATTTTTTTATAAATCTTCATTACAATAATACCATCAAAAGAAATACTCTTTCTCTTCAAATGTTCATAACCAGTATCCTCAGTCTTTGGATAACATCGTATAATTATCTTGTATTATTTTTGTTCAAAAGTACTTCATATATCGATAATTTATTGGAGAATTTTCAAAATAATTCACCATAATTTATTTCTCCCTTCCATAAGTTTTGCTTCGAGCTGAGATTCAGTTTATACCAATGAAAAATGATACTTGAATTGGTTGGAATCCTTTTGACTATGAGTATGCTCACATAAATATAAAGAGCTAAAACAAACCGCTTCCGTAAATAATCTACATTTCAATGTACAAAATTCAAAAATATTTAAATACAAAAAATATATAAATTCAAAAAATTGTTTTCTTACGTGGCTGCTCAAGTCTTGATTTATTGGTTGATTTATTATTATTTGAACGCTTTTAAACAGTGTTGATCAGCGCTAGATAAATGATTTGACCTAAACTATGGGTGGTGGAAGGAAAAGCGGTTGAAAGGTTTGATGAAATATTAATTGAGAGAAGAGATTCATAAGTCGAGAAGACTTGCTAAAATATATAAGATAAAATTCTGAAGGATTGAGTTTGAAGAACGTGGAATCACTCCAAGGGATTATTTTAGCAATACAAGAAAAAATATTGGCGATAGCAAAAAATAGGCATAATAAAGAAATGAGGTAAAAATGTAAAAGTCATCAGCATTAAGTTGACTCTGAAAAGAAAATGATAATTTAATTCCTGGGAGTTCAAAATTATACCGACAAAAATTCTTAGATAAAGAAAAAAAAACAGTTTTTTTTAAATTTTTGATTTTTAATGATAAATTATTTAATATAGCATTATTTTCGTAATTTTTCAAAAACTAAAATACTTCCAGGTAATAAATTAAGCTCTACACATCTATTTACTCACCATCGCGAGGAAGTTCCTTTCTTGGATCTTTTTTATTAACACGTTTTTGGAGATTCATCCTCTAAAATGGTAGTTCTACCAAACTAATTAAAATAAAATCTGTTTTTTTCAGTTTACTCATAAACCTTCATTTAGTTTATTTATTTATATTAATTGCATTTCGCAGACACAAAGGCCGTTTGTATCGGTTTATGATCATAATGGCGTGACTTCTGGTGAGGTCATCCCTCTGCCATCGGTCTTCAGAGCTCCCATCAGAACTGACATTGTCAGCACAGTTCACATGGACATGCTCAAAAACACCAGGCAGCCGTACGCAGTCTCCAAAAAAGCCGGTACGTTCCCGTGTCTAGATGTGCTGAAAATTTATTCCAGGCATTTTTCTTTTGTTGTTCGATCAGTTGTTAACACAACGAATTTTCTAGTGATACATGTGAACCATCCAAAGGACACCAGACGTCTGCTGAATCATGGGGAACTGGTAGAGCAGTTGCTCGTATTCCTCGTGTCAGTGGAGGTGGTACCAACAGAAGTGGTCAGGGAGCCTTCGGTAACATGTGTAGAGGTGGAAGGATGTTTGCTCCAACCAAGACCTACCGCAAATGGCACAGGCACATCAACAAGAACCAGAAGAGGTATGCCGTCTGCTCCGCCATTGCCGCTTCAGGAATCACTGGAATCGTTCAGGCCAAAGGTAGGCAATTCTATTTTGAGTATGCTCAAATAAAAAGGCTTTCAAAGTCGATAGATAGATTGACCAAGTGCATATAGAATTTGGTTTTCACATATGCAATTTATTCACTATATCAAAATAAATAATGGAAAGCTGTGAAATAAATAGTGATGAACTGCATTGGTCCGTGTTTCTGACAACATCATGAAGTCACACAATGCTACTTTCTGACACATCCCATCAGACATTCCAATCTAATTTTACAATTCTGTATAATTTACAAACAGTAAACCCAATAAAGCTAGTTTCAATTCTTTGCATGGTGCATTTAACCTTTAAAGTTTTCATCATCATGAATTGCATTTGTCTGTCTTTCCATTGTTCAATGATGTCATCACAATGCTACTTATTGAAAAATTCCATTAAAAAACAAGCTTTTTATCAGTTTGAGTGGTCACCAATCATATCTCCATTGTTTCAAATCACACTGTTGCACAAGTGTAAGCGAAGTGAAGTAAGTAGGTGTGAGATGCAATGATGAATTGCATTGGTCCGTGTTTCTGAATGTTCAATGAAGCCACAACAATGCTACTTTCTGAGTTCTTCAAAACCTCTTCCACACTTAAAATATATTCTGTTAATATATTATAATAATTGTTTTTATATTATCATGTTCTTATGAAACAACTTGAATGCTTACATTGGAAAATGTTTCTGATGCTACATGAGATTTCAGCAATGATGCTTTCTAAATGATGCTGAGAAGATTTCAATTTTTCATTAGCTGATCAATAATCCTTCTTGCTCTTGTTGAAAAGCAACTATATTGTCATAAAAGAGAAATGGTAGGGATGAATTGCATTGGTCCGTGTTTCTGAATAACCATGAAGCCACAACAATGCTACTTTCTGAATCACTTTTTCACCACTCCACTCCACCCACTACCATTCCAACTACCTCTAAAACAGCCCCACTTTCATTTCACCTTCTTCCACCCAGGTCACGTGATTGACAATGTTCTTGAGATCCCATTGGTGTTGAAGGATGCTGTGCAGGAGATCAAGAAGACCAAGCAGGCAGTCACCCTGCTCAAGAAGCACAAGGTGTGGCCCGACATTGAAAAGGTCAAGGCATCCAAACGTTTCCGTGCCGGAAAAGGCAAAATGAGGAATCGTCGCAGAATTCAAAAAAGGGGTCCGTTGGTGATATATGACAAGGACAATGGCATCACCAAGGCATTCAGAAACATTCCTGGTATCACCCTCATCTCCGTTGATCGCCTCAACCTTCTCAAGTTGGCTCCAGGAGGCCATGTTGGTCGCTTTTGCATCTGGACAGAGTCGGCTTTTAAGCAACTTGACTCCATCTTTGGCACATGGACCAGAACATCCGACCAAAAAGAAGGATACACGTAATTGGCCATGAGTTGCTTCTTTTGTGTTAATTTATCCATTCTGCTTCCTGTCTCCATATTTTTTATACATTCTTGCTACCCATCTGCCATCCCATTTCTTTTCCACTCCTACCCATATTTTCATCCTCTTATTTTTACTCACCCCATTCCACCCACGCAGCCTTCCCACACCCATCATGTCCAACCCCGACCTGACTCGTCTGTTGCGATCAGACGAAATTCAAAAAGTCCTTCGAGCGCCCATTAAAGAAAAGAAAAAGAGAGTCCTCAAACGAAACCCACTCAAAAACGCCAAAGTAATTTAACTTGAAATTAGCATTAACTTCACCTCATTGTGATTCCCTGTGTGATATGTATTAGTTGTGTGTGTGTGTGTGTGTGTGTGTGTGTGTGTGTGTGTGTGTGTGACCTTCTTGAAACCTAACCACATTTCCTTTGTGGTTACCTTCTACTAGTTCACCATGAGTGTTTGTCTCTCACTTATCTTCTTTTCCCACCTATCTCCATAAACAACCATAACTGCAGTATGCTAATGGTTGATATCCTTCTTATGTGTATCCTATGTGATAATGGACTTGAGCTTGAAACACCTATTAATAATATTAATTGTGTTTATATCAACTTCTATTCAAACGCCATCACCACTAGTTTCATCTATAACCATAATAATAATTTTATTGTTATTATTATTTTATTATTATTATTATTATTATTATTATTGTCATTAACAGTTTGTATCACCATCACCACCACCACAGGTGCTCAAGAGGCTCAATCCGTACTCTTCAGTGCAGAAGAGCAGTGCCAGGCAGGTTGAAAAGGTGCGCAAGCAACAGAGGCTCGAACGGATCAATGCCAAGAGAGGGGTATGTGGTGGTGGTACTGGTGGTGGTGGTGATGAGGAGAAAGAAGAAGAAGAAGAGGAAAAGGAGGATAATGGGGGTGGTAGTTGAAATGATGAGAAGGATGGTAATAATGAAGAAGAGGAATGAGATGATGATGATGATGATGATGATGAGGTGGATGAAGAGTATGATGACGATGGATCTTTAGTGGGGTGATTGATAAAGGTGCTTCAATAGTTTTGATAGATGCTGGTGGGCAGGTGTTTGTGGCGTGTAACATGAAACCATAAACGTGTTTTCATGGTGCTAAAAGCGGTTTTGGTGGTGGTTACAAAATAATTTAGTTTCAATGGCCAGAGCAACATTAATTTTCAATTCAGCGCGGATTTCTTTGGGGTGTTATTGATATTATTTTTACTTGAATCTTTTGTTTGGTTAAATTTTCTTTCTAATTAAAATTATTTATTCCTATGCCAATGTATAAATAAATTTGTATATAAATATATATATAATTATTTTTATTTATCTATAACCCCAAATCTCTGGACGTTTCCTATATGTCTTTCTTCCCGCCAATCACTTGCGACTTACGAACGTCGCCAATTCGATAATTAATTGACAATCGAATGTGGAGCCTTTTTTGTTTTCGAGTCATAAGGAGCAGTTGAAGCCGCCGTTATTTGCCACCGTCCGAAAACAAAACAACAAATTTATCCGATGATTTTTCAATAGGTTTTTTCATTAAAATTAATCACTTGTCCATTAACCCAATAGGCATGATATAACTGTTTTGTGAGCCGTCTGTACGCATGTGTGTCTCTTGTCTTTGTGAATGTGTGTGTGTGTGTGTGTGAGTGTGTGTGAGTGTGTGTGAGTGTGTGTGTGTGTGTGTGTGTGTGTGTGTGTGTGTGTGTGTGTGTGTGTGTGTGTGTGTGTGTGTGTGTGTGTGAGTGTGTGTGAGTGTGTGTGTGTGTGTGTGTGTGAGTGAGTGAGTATGTGAGTGTGTGTGTGTGTGTGTGTGTGTGTGTGTGTGTGTGTGTGTGTGTGTGAGTGTGAGTGTGTGTGTGTGTGTGTGTGTGTGTGTGTGTGTGTGTGTGTGTGTGCTTGAGCATGCCATTTAAAGTTCATAACTCTTCACCATTTCATAGCACCCAGTAGGCATCCTTCTCTAATCTTTATCCCATTTTTTTATTATTATAATTTATAATTATTGGGGATTCTTATGTCTTATTGATTCTTACTGAACGATTTCAAGACACATCAGGCCGATGACGGTGATGATATTGAATCATAAACACCATTGCAATGTCACCTGCTCCTTTATGCAAAACAAAAATAGCTTCAAATTTAAAAGTGGGCGGGCTTTCAAATAGCGTAGAATAATATTGAACAAAAAATATACCTTTCATAAATGATTAATAATGAATAATAATAATATGATTTAATGAAACGTAGGACAGCCCTGAGAAAGGAAGTTTGATGCATAGGGTTTGTTGTGTCTTGGGAATGTTTTAGTTCTGATATAACCCCACTCACTCTTGCACCATTCCTTCTCACCCGCCATCCATTGATCGTTTCGTTTCTTTTGTTTTTAAATTGTGTGACAGTCATTTCATTTCAAAATGTCTTATGACGTCCGCATGCGCCACTCCACAGGCGCGCCTGAGAAGCATTTTCAGTTAAGATTTAAAGTTTCGAAACTCGGCGCTCCATCAATTTACTGCATAAATTTAAATAATTTTAACGTTACAGATACAATTAAATTATAATTTCAAATTCACCCTCACTTCTTGTTAATTACTCGTAAAACCACCAAAATCCATAAAACTCACCGTGTGGTATTATATAATCACCCATTAACCAGAACACAATCCACAATGGCAACCAGTGTCATTTTATACCACTCATGCTCCTCCCCCCCTCCCCCCCCCCCCTTCCCTCTTCCCTGATAACACTGACAACTTGCTCCATGCACAGTTATCCGGAAAGATGGGCTTCCAGGCACATTATTATAAACTAGTGGAGGAGGACGAAGAGGTTGATGATAATGATATGATGCAAGGGCAAAAGCTTTAGTTTACCCGTTTCCATAGGCACACTACTTTTCTATTTAAAGATTTAAGTCATTTTATGGAACATTCTTTTGTGGAGTTTCAGACCTTTGAAACGGCTTTTATTTGGTCTCTTTCACCGTGGCTTCGTATTGCTTTTTTGTTTTCTGTCTCTATGTCTCTTCTACCCTTGTCCTTGTCTGTGCGTGTGTACTTTTGTATGTTTCGTACGTGTGTACTTGTGTGTCGTTGGAGTTCAGGTTGAGAGTTTAATTGTGAGTTGTTTCGAGTTCACTAACTGCATCTGAGTTGTCGCTTGAGGTTTAGGGTTCGACTGATTTGTGCCTGTTTCAATTCGGCTTGAATTCATTTCAAAATTCAAACGCCTTTTTAAAACAATTTCCACTAGAGTGGTGTCAATTTTGGGTTTCTTTTAACTGCCGTTTTTATGTAATAATTCGACAGTGCCCTTTCGCTACTGCTGTATTAATAGCATGCGATGATGGTGTGTGTGGTTCATTTCACGCTAGCTCGAGAGAAATCATCGGCTGAATTTGTTGTTACCCTCTTCGCTCATTTGAACTATTATTACTCTGCTAGTACCATTTAGTAGGCCTTTTTACACTA
Organism: Branchellion lobata; assembly: GCA_947562095.1. Lineage (NCBI taxonomy): Eukaryota > Metazoa > Annelida > Clitellata > Hirudinida > Piscicolidae > Branchellion > Branchellion lobata. The sequence goes on along the minus strand of OX387256.1, from coordinate 452,743 downwards.
GGTTCGTTTAAATTCCCTTATCAAGCTTATCAAAGTTATCAAATCGCTAATTGATAGTATCATAGTAATAGTAATACATAGCCACCAAGTATATAGCCACCTACCGACACATAACCGATACCCACCTTTCGATTGCAGATCGGCACGATCGACAATAAGAAGACAGGCACCAAGGCAAGGCCCAGAAAGGTTGTCAAGGCAGCCTCCAAAAAGCCAGTCCAGAAGTAACTTGCTTCATCGGTCGATCGTCTGACTGATTGCTTTGATCTATCAGTTGCTTGATTGTATTGACTGCGCATTCATTGGTCTTTGAATAAAATTTTAAAACTCTTTCATTCTTAATGGTTGAGGGAATAATTAAAAGGTATTCTAATACAAAAGTTATTAACGAATTTATAGGGTAGAACCTGTTCAACGCATCGAGATTCCTCCTACCAACCTTTGGTGTAATTTATCGCACTAGCTACGTATTGAGTCACTACTCAAGCATTAATCACGTTTACATCTTTCAACTTTCCTCATTGATCTACTTACTAATAATTGCTCTTATGTAGAAATTCCTTTGATGTGCACAGAAATACATAACTTGAGTTATTTAATAGGACTTGAAAATCAGATTTTAAAATGTTACATCAAATTTTTACAAACTCTATCTCGTTTGATTTACCAAAAGAAATAGTTTGAGAATAATTATTTGACAATAAAAAATCATTTCAACTAGGCTTAAATGGTGAAATACTCTTTCAGAGTTAAAATCCCTTCGAGATAACATCCCTTCGGTCCGCGCATGCCTATATACATAAATTTTATCAGACAAATGTTTTTGCAGTCTGCCCAATAATACTTGGATTGAAGCCAAGCGGACTTAAAATAGACGGATTTAGATATATTTTTTACGAAAATGTTGAATAATTGATTTGAGAGCAAACATAAACATCCAAAATGACTCACCGCGTCCCTCAGCACGTCCCTCCCTACGTTACCAACTCCCTGATGATCCGACAGGAGATTCAGAGGTTTGAGAGTGTTCATCCATGCATATATGCTCTCTATGACCTCATCGAAGAAGGTCTCCCTGCCGACTCACAACTGCAACGACAGCTTCACGACTATATCGTCTGCATTGAAGGTTTGTGGCTGGCTGGAGTGAATAAGGAGGAAGCATGGAAAAGAATATTATTTTATTGGTCACAAAAAATTATTTTAGTGGTCTAAGGTGTTTTTAAATGTTCAAATAAAGTCTCATTTCTCTTGGTTATCAATCAATAAAAAGAAAAACTTGAAAAGACACATAAAATCATTATTTATTCTTTTTCTAGATTCTTTTGTCAACAGTCAAGAATGGACATTAAGTCGATCTGTTCCTGACATCAAACTGGTATTGAAATTCAAAATAATACTAGTTTTTAAAAAATTACTCACATTTAAATCAAAATGGCCGAGAAACATTAAGGAAATATGGATTAGATAAGCTTCAAAATGATTTTTAGTAAAAAATGGTCATCTTTCTCTATCAAATTCACAAATAAATGTTGAACTTTCATTTTCTGCTATTGTTCAGCCACCACCATTCTACCACAACCACCATCATTGCTTTCCCATCCTACATCACCACATTGGCCATCATCCAACACCACAAGCACCATTAAAAAACCACCATCACCACCAGGGCATTTTGGGCAGTGTGGACAGCGGTAAGTCGGCACTGGTGCACAGGTACCTTACTGGATCATACCTTTCCGATGAATCACCCGAAGGTAGTATGGAGTGTGGGGATGGAGAAAAAAAAGCCTTAAATAGAGGAAGGAGTACAAGGAAATGGGGAAAAGGAAGAGAGAGAGAAGAGAGAAGGGGAAGAGGAGGAGGAGAGAAGAAGAAAAAAGTGGGGAAGGAGGAAGAGAGGGGAAAAAATGGGGAAGAAGAGAGAGAGGGGAAGAGAAGTAGGGGAAGAAGGGTGGTTAGAGAGAGAGGGAAAGAATGCAATTCACTGAATTTTTTTTCTCAAAAAATCATCAGAAAATTCGCCAAAACATTCACCAAAACTCACCAAAGCATCTACCAAAACATCCATGTAACAAATGTCACCACACATTCATTATGAAGCAGAATTCACCACACATTCATTATGAAGCAGAATTCACCACACATTCCTTATGAAGCAGAATTCACCACACATTCATTATGAAGCAGAATTCACCACACATTCACCATGAAGCAGAATTCACCACAATGTACACACCCTCTTTCACCACTGCCTGCACAGGAGGCAGGTTCAAGAAGGAGGTGATAGTGGATGGACAGAGCCATTTGTTGTTGCTGAGGGATGAGGGAGGAATGCCTGAAATGCAGGTCTGTGTGTGTGTGTGTGTGTGTGTGTGTGCGTGTGTGTGTGTGTGTGTGTGTGTGTGTGTGTGTGTGTGTGTGTGTGTGTGTGTGTGTGTGTGTGTGTGTGTGTGGGTGTGTGTGTGGGTGTGTGTGTGTGTGTGTGTGTGTGTGTGTGTGTGTGTGTGGGTTTACGTGTGTTTATGTGTGTGTTTTTGTATGTTATTGTGTGCAAGTTGTGTTTCCAATAGGTTTTTGTGTATCTTTCCATCATACTCCACCATCCACACCGCCACCATCCTCCACCATCCACACCGCCACCATCCTCCACCATCCACACCGTCACCACCCACACCACCACCATCCTCCACCATCCACACCACCACCATCCTCCACCATCCTCCTCCATTCACACCACCACCATCCACACCGCCACCACCATCCAACACCATTTACACCACTACCACCATTCATACCACCACCATTCTCCACCATTTACACCACCACCACCACCTCAAACAGTTCAGTCATTGGGTAGATGCGGTGATATTTGTTTTCTCCCTCGAGAACGAGGCATCATTCAGCTCTGTCTACTCTCACTTTGCCCGCATGGCTCACTACAGGTTCCCCCAATTCACCCTCAAATTCACTTCCCATTCATCCCCAAATTCACCCTCCAATTCACTTCCCATTCATCCCCAAATTCACCTTCCAATTCACTTCCCATTCCACTTCCGTTTCACTCTTATTTCACTCCCATTTTACTCCATTTACTCCGATTTCCCCATTCCACCTCCCCACTTCAATTTACAGCTTCCAACCTCTTTCACCAACACCAACCAAAACCACATCCCGACAAACCACCCTCCAAATATCCTCCAATTACCACCTTCATCATCAAACCACCTTTTTTAAAATACCCCCCCCCCCTCTTCCCCTATTAAACCACCCTATCAACCAACCCCCAATAAACCACCCTATCAACCAACCCCCAAAACTCCTCAAACCCCTCAGAGACCTTTCGGATCTACCGATGGTGTTGGTGGGCACACAGGACAACATCTCAGAGAGTTCTCCTCGTCTGATCGACGACGCCCGCGCTCGCAAGCTGGCCTCCGACCTCAAGAACTGCACCTACCACGAAACGTGCGCCACCTATGGACTCAATGTTGAACGCGTCTTCCAGGACAGTGAGTTGGGGGGGGGGGGAAGGAGGGGGGGAGGAGAGAGAGGGGGGGAGGAGAAGGAGGGGGTGGAGGAGAGGGAGGGGGGAGGAGAAGGAGGGGGTGGAGGAGGAACTTTGGGTGAATTGGTAATTGTGTAGTTAAGTGGGTTGAGTGGGTTGGGGAATTGAGTAATTGGTTAGTGTGGGGTGGTTAATGAGTGGAGATGGGTGTGGTGATTAAGGGAGATGGGTGAAGATGAAGGTGGTGATCGTGAGGCAATGCTATGATCATTTTGATCAATCACCATACACACACACACACACACACACACACACACACACACACACACACACACACACACACACACACACACACACACACACACACACACACACACACACACACACACACACACACACACACACACACACACACACACACACACACACACACACACACACACACACACACACACACACACACACACACACACACACACACACACACACACACACACACACACACACACACACACACACACACACACACACACACACACACACACACA
>OX387256.1:418687-421187 GCA_947562095.1 Branchellion lobata | reverse complement strand
TTGGGAGGGCTTATGGTTGCTATGGAGATTATGGGCTTTATGAGAGGTTCCGAAGATGAGGTGATTGAAGGGAAGGCGGAAGTGAGGTAAAAGGGCAATGAAGCGTCAAACACGGGTTTGCTGTTGAAGAGGTTTTGTGGGATGGAATCTGTGCTGAAAGGATTGGCGTTGGAAAGTGTGGTGTTGGGAGGGTTGGAGTAAGGAAGGGTTTTTGTGTGGTGTGTAGTTGTGTGGTGTGTAGTTGTGTGGTGTGTAGTTGTGTGGTGTGTAGTTGTGTGGTGTGTAGTTTTGTGGTGTGTAGTTGTGTGGTGTGTAGTCGTGTGTTGAGTGGTTGTGCTGTGTGGGTTTGTGTGGTGTGCAGTTGTATGGGCTGGAGAGGATGGAAGTGTAGCAAGAATATCGTCCAACAATTGTCTCAAACTCCCTCCTTCCAGGTACTCTAGTACCAAAACATTTCTGGTCTGTATGGAAGAAGAGGAAGATGAGGAGAAGAAGGAGGAGGAAGAAGAGGAGGAGGAAGAAGAAGAGAAGAAGAAAGAAGAGAAGAAGGAGGAAGAATAAAAAGATGAAGAAGAGAGGTAGGGATAAGAACAACTCCACACACCTCCCCTTCCATCAAACACAAACTTCTCCTCACACCAACTCAAGCACCATTGCAGCACACCTTAGAGCAGAAGGAGTGGACCATTTTGACGATGAAGTGGTCAGAGGTGGGTCTGTTAAGTTCTCTCAAAGTGGCCGCCTCATTCGCCAGCTCCTTTGTCATACGCTTTGTCTGTAAGGCCATCTTCAAAGCCACCACTCTCCCCTCCCCATCTTCCACCTTCATCACCTTTGGGGTGGTGGTGGTGGGGGTGGTGGTGGTGATGGTGGTGGTGGTGGTGGTGGTGGTGTTGGTGGTTGGGTGGTGGTGGTTGGGTGGTGGTGGTGATGGTGGTGGTGGTGGTGGTGGTGGTGGTGGTGGTGGTGGTGGTGGTGGTGGTGGTGGTGGTGGTGGTGGTGGTGGTGGTGGTGGTGGTGGTGGTGGTGGTGGTGGTGGGAAGGCATCTTAGTTCTTTGGTTCTTTGGTGATGTGAGGTTGTTGTGGTGTTGGTTGTTGCAGTTCTTTGGTGCTGGGAGTGGAGTTTTGTGAAGGTTTTAGTGGTTTGATTTGTTCTTTTAATCAAAACTTTTGAAAAGCGCTCTTTACACTTTTTTCAAATGCGCTCTCAGGTAAATGATTTCATTCGTTGATTTAAATTTTTGGTTCTTGAGATTTTTCTGGTTGTTAAAAAGTTGTTTAAAACACTATGTTTAATATTTGTATAGCGCCTACGAATACTCTTTTAGAAGCGCTTACTGTTTTGGTTAACTGGGGTATTCTGTTTGTTTGCGATGTTTTCTAATCTAATCTAATCTCATCTAATCTAATCAAGACATTTGTAATGCGCTCTTTAGCACTATGTTCAAAGGTGCTGCCATGGAAACGGTTTTCACCCGCTGTGGGCTACTAGAGGACCGGACACTCTAGGACGGCGTCTGTACTTTAGTTGAGCTGCCGCTTTAAGAACTCAAACCTGGGCTCGCTCGACCACAATCTACAGCGGAACAGGCCAATCGTTATGCCGCAGACGTTTCATTGATTTTTAACTTTTTTCATGATAGACTGTTAAACGTTAATTTGCCAACAAATTTGGCTCAAATATTCACTTTAACGAAAATATTAAAATGTTTTAAAACACTCGCTAGAGTATTTCATACCTCTGTTCCATCATTTCCACTATAAATATGACCGCTAAACTTATAAGTCGACAAGCTTTGAAATTTCATTGAAAAATTGTGACGAAAAAAACACAATGTTTTTGTTTTATGATCAAAATGTTTATTTAACGCGGATTTTTTGTTTATTGTGGAAATATAATTCTCAAGTTTTGTTTATAGGGTGTCGCTTTTAACGTGATTTTTGAAACAAACTAATGTAATTGTTAATATAAATGATTTTATTCGCAATCAACTGTTGCTTATATTGATATTAGTAATTATTGATTACAAATTAAATATTAAAATTTATTTATTCAGTATAAATATATCAACGTAACACTTCAACAATAACCTCCAAGCTAGCTAATAATTAGACCAGATTGAAAACTAAATGAGTGAATGGCGCTGATTAGACTTTGGAGCTTGATTTGACAGCTGAGGTTTGAAAGAACTTGAAATCGACTGATGTCCATTGTGGCAAACTGCCTCAGAACTCTAGCCCTCCTTTTCTTCTTCTTATCACTTGCCTTCAAAACTGTGGGTGTTGCAAGATGTTGTTGTCGCTGAAACCTTTTTTTTTGTTGGTGTTTTTTTGTTGCTGATGTTGCTGCTGACTTTGATAACTTTTTTGTTGGTGGTCTTCGTCGATTTTGAAGATTTTTGTTTGAAACTTTGATCTGACTGCAGCTTTTGGTGTTGATTGTGGTTTTTACTGTTCTTATTTTGATTCTTTTTGTTGTTTTTAGTTTTCGTCTTGTTG
>OX387256.1:408687-413687 GCA_947562095.1 Branchellion lobata | reverse complement strand
TGAATGAATGAATGAATGAATGAATGAATGAATGAATGAATGAATGAATGAACAAACATTTGAATGAATGAATGAATGAATGAATGAATGAATGAATGAATGAATGAATGAATGAATGAATGAATGAATGAATGAATGAATGAATGAATGAATGAATGAATGAATGATTGAGTGAATGTGAAAAATGAAAGACTCAAACACAATGTGTTTGTGTCCGAATATAAAAAAAAAAAAATTAAAAAAAGTTAAACAAAAGGTTTTTTTTCAAAAGTGATTTGAAATTATTGTGCGCTATAATTAAATTTAAGCTTTTTTATTTCAGTTCTATGGTCAACTTTGATCCTATTTTGAAGCTATATTTCTTGTAGCGTTCACTTTTAGTTAATCTGACTTTCTTTCGTTAAGATTGTTCGCCATGCTGTGTAACCTTCCCAGCGTCCAAATGCATTTTATTTAATAAGGAAAAGGAGAAATAAAAAAAAAAGAACAATTACCAAGAAAAATAAATAATAAAAATAAATAAATAAACAAATAAATAAATAAATAAATAAATAAATATATATATATATATATATATATATATATATATATATATATATATATATATATATATATATATATATATATATATATATATATATATATATATATATATATATATATATATATATATATATATATATATATATATATATATATATATATATATATATATATATATATATATATATATATATATATATATATATATATATATATATATATATATATATATATATATATAGTTACAGTAAGATATTCATAGCTTGTGGGAACTACCAGGTTTGAGTGTGTCGTGTCTTTGAGAAGCGAGAAGTGACAGCGAAAATTCCCGTTGAATTTAAAAAAATAGTTTTTCTTAGATCAAGTCCATATTTTTTATCTTTATATAAATATATATATTTATATATTTATATTTTTTATAGTCTTTGTTAGATCAAGTCCAGACATACGCTGGAAATGTTACAAAAACACGGCGAACAATCGAACTAAGAATGAAAACATTGGAATATACGAGAACGGAATGTTCCGGGCATAAAAGTGGTCATTGAAGCTACCAAATGAACAAATGGCGAGAGAAAAAGTTGAGATGATATTAAACACAATGAAATGTCAATTTAAAACAATAATAAGTTTCAATGCCTATGGTCTGGGGACTGTGATGATGATGATGACTATTATTATTATCATGATTATTATTATTTTAATTATGATTATTATTATTATTTTAATTATGATGATTATTATTATTTTGATTATTATGATTTTTATTATTTTAATTATTATCATGATTAATATTATTTTAATTATTATTATGATTATTATTATTTTAACTATGATGATTATTATTATTTTAATTATTATCATGGTTATTATTATTTTAACTATGATGCTTATTATTATTTTGATTATTCATTTTTTTACTTATATGATCATTATTCATTAGTTAAATTTTATGTTTGCGCCGTTTCACGCGAACTTCATATGCACATTTATTATTATTTATTATTATTAATTATTGTTATTAATTATTGTTATTTATTATTATTATTTTTTAATAGTCTTTAGTGAAGCAAATGCAGACAAACGCTGGAAATGGCACAGAAGTTTACTTTTTTTTTCGACACACACTCACACTTTTATAACTCGCAACACTTCAGCTTCACTGGGGACAAAAAAATATACGAATAGACTTTGTATTGTGTATTTGATGAATAATAAGTCCATGATTGTATATTTTATTAGTGAATATTAGTTCTATGGTTGTATATAATATTATATATCTAATGAATAAGAACACATACACAAACACACATTATTCATTTAATTAAAATTGATTCCATGATACGTCGTTATTGATATAATGAACCACCTCATGATTACGTCATTATTGTTATAATGCACCATTCATGATTACGTCATCATTGACATAATGAATTACCTTATTATTATTCCATAGTACAAGAAATCCCTTTCAATAAATTTTTTTCACTTTGCACTCAAAGCACTTCGCCAATCCAAAAATTAAATGAAACGTCATGTGTATTTTTTTAAATGTTATTATTATTTTCATTATTATTATTATCTTTATTATTTAAATATTTATTAATAAAATGATGATTATTTTTGGTGATTTAAAATGATGATGATGATAATTATCATTTTTCCATCATCATCTTCATCATTATCATTTAATTACTTTATCACTATGGCCTCAGAACTCTAAAGTGCTGCAAAAATATTTTTACTTGTAATGTAAGGTACTATTATCATCCTTATTATTATTATTTATATGGTCTTCACTATCAATAGGGTTGTTATTATCTTATCATTGTTATTATTATTATTATTATTATTATTATTATTATTATTATTATTATTATCATTGTTATTATCAGTAGTTTAATTATCACGAGCATCCTTAACTCTTACCTTGGAATGAAGTGAAGCAGAAGATTGCTTTATAACCGATGAAAAGTGCACAAAAAGGTCTTAACTTAAAACCTATTTATAGATGTTTTGAAGTAATCAACTCAATAACCAATATAATTAATCCAATAACAAATGTAATTAATTTAATAATAAATTTAATTAATTTAATAATAAATTTAATTAATTTAATAATTAATTTAATTAATTTAATAATAAATTTAATTAATTTAATAATAAATTTAATAATAAAGTTAATTAATTGATCCCAACATTTAAGCAATAAACTTTTCAAACAATTAAATTTTAATCAGCGCTATAAAAACTTTTCTTCACATACGATGATGCATTTTTTAATACTGCTATAATTTTAATCAGACAGATTATGAATAAAAATAATAACAATAAAAAATAGTGAAAAAAAAACGAATTATTTAAATTATTATTATTATTATTATTATTATTATTCTTATTAATATAAAATGGCACAAAATGCTTTTAAATGATTCAAATGACTGGCAAACTGTGGAGCGTCGCAGTCCTTATGATACTACATTGCATAATCATCTTCATCGTCACCATCTTCTCCATCTTCATCATCGTCGTCATCATCTTCATCATCTTCATCGTCGTCATCATCTTCTTTATCGTCGTCGTCATCATCATCTTCATCGTCATCGTCATCATAATCCTCCTTCTAGCTCATTTTTTTCACTCTTTCCAAATTCCGACTCCTCCCAACTTCTAACCATCCTAACCCATCCTAACCCATCCTAACCCATCCTAACCCATCCTGAACTATCCTAACCCATCCTCATCCATCCTAAGCCATCCTAATTCATTCTAACTCTTAATTTCCTCCCCTCTTTCTCCACTCCTCCTAACTCCTCCCTTCAATACAGGCTGGGTTTTTGTGGCATACACATGTTGTAGAAACTTCCCTTTTGCCAAAAATTTCCGCTTTTCCATCCACACCAGCCCTGCAACAGTGGTGGTTATTGTGACGACTACAACAACAACAAAAACAACAACAACAACAACACCAACAACACCACCACCACCACCACCACAAAGGTGATACCTTGGACTGGATGGTGGGGGGGTGGTCTGGGCCGGTGTAGTGTGGATCAAGCACCAGATAGGACACGGCTCCTGACCCCTCATCAAAGTCCACCCCGATGATGGTGTGTGCCAGGACACCTCCTCCTGTGGTGGTGGCGGTGGTGAGAATAACAACAGTGTGTGTGTGTGAGTGTGTGTGTGTGTGTGTGTGTGTGTGTGTGTGTGTGTGTTGGTTAGTAGCACCACAAACCGACCAATCATGATGGGGCCCCCCTGAGTTTCAAAGTGGTGCACGATTTCTCTCACCTTCAATAAAATTCAATTGAAATAAAAATAAAAAATTAAAAAAAAATTTAAAAAAAAAGTATAAAAAAAAGTTTAAAAAAAAAAAAAAAAAAAAAAAAAAAAAAAATTGATTAAAAAAATAAACAATGGACCTCAATAAAAATAAGAAATCAGAGGTTGAAATGATGATAATTATTCCTATGAAAAGTGATATCATAATAATAACAATGACGTTTAAAGGCGCAACCAATCACATTATCGAAATAAAATAAAAATTATTAAAAAATAATAACAACAACAGCAATAATAATAATAATAATAATAAGAATAATAATAATGAGTGTTATTTGTAAAAAGTGAATCTAGGGTGAAAGACCTTCGATAACATTTCACTGCCGCAAGAGACGTGGCATATCCTGCACTGTACCTGGTGAATGAATGATAACATTAATAATAATAATAATAATAATAATAATAATAATAATAATAATAATAATAATAATAATAATAATGACAATGAATATGAAAAATGGCGAGAACTCTTGTTCAGCCTTCCCACCACCACCACAACAATGACCGCCACGCAATGCCACGCCAAACCACACCACACCACACCACGCTACACAGAGCCACACCACGTCAAACCACGCCACACGACACCACACTGCGCCAAACTACACCACATACGCGCACACACACACACACACACACACACACACACACACACACACACACACACACACACACACACACACACACACACACACACACGCACACACACACACACACACACACACACACACACACACCACCCACAGAGAAGAGTTGGTCAAGAACATAGGCCACTTCAGTAGAACCGATCCACTTCTTGGAGCCCAAGAAGGATGGAAGCTTGTCCGCCACCTCCACTAACGCCTGTGGAGGGGTGAATTGGGTGGGTAGTGGGAGTAGATTGGGTGGGTAGTGGGAGAAGGGGGGGGGGGGTGGATTGGGTGGGTAGTGGGTGTGATATAACCACTTGGGCATTCGGCAGTTAAGTCATAAGCCATCGACCACTCTCGCTATCGAGAAAAAAAAGAAGTGGAATAAATAAAAAAAAAGAAAAGGAAAAGGAAAAAGAAAAGGAAAAGGAAAAGGAAAAGGAAAAGGACGACCTGTTGGATTTGCAGGTGAGTGGGAACGCT
>OX387256.1:401187-403687 GCA_947562095.1 Branchellion lobata | reverse complement strand
TGATCCTTGTGGAACACCATGCTCAATGGAGACTGTAGAGAAGGTGTGAACAGCAAGTTTGACGAATTGCTTTCATTCTGTGAGATATGACTCTAACCACTTCAGCGCCAAACCTTTGATGCCAAACTAAAACAACAAGGTGGTAGGTGACCTTTTGTGGGGAGTTGTGTGGAAAGAACCTGAAGCACATGTTGAGCATGGAGGACTGCATGGAGGCCTGTGCCGACTGCACAAAAAATCCCAAAGGTTGCACGCCTGATGAATAAACGGAAATGTCTTTTTGAATATAATTTTTGTTTTTATTTAATTATAATTTTAAATTTTAGTTTTTTTCAAAATTTTTTGCATTCAAATTTTTTTCATTTTCTTACCAGCTTTTTCATTAATTTTTTTAGCGCTCATTAAATTCTTGTTTTCATTAATTTTTTCACATTTGAGTTGACATAATGAATGTTTAAAAACCGGATAGAATGAGTTGTTAACTTATTTATTGATATATAAGAATAATTAAAGCAGCGCTCCAACTTACCTTCCACCATGTATTTCGCTGAGTCATCATATTGCGTCAAAAAAGCTTTTGGACTGGATTCCTCGAAGCAGTAATGGCTGCACACTAAGGCCTCTCCATCGGTACGAAGGCCATACAATAAACCACAAAATGGCTCCTTGTCAGACGCTTTATAGGTTTTGAGTTTCTGTTTTATTTTTGAAATAGTGTGACTTTTTCGATCTGCCTAAATTCACAGTTCATCTAAGCAACTGTTTGAGCTTTGGTCTAATAAATTATTCAAATTATAGACTAAGTTGACCTGAATTTCATGTTAAATTTAAAAAAACAATTACTTTCAAAACTTTTGCCGAAATAGAAACACTTTCAACCATTCTGGAACTCGTTAATTTTGCAATTTCCACCTCAGCATTAAACTTAACTTTTAATTTGTTTAAAGGTTGGGTTAAATTAGTTTTAAAAAAAAAAGAAGCATTTATTCAATTCAGTTTGCAATAAAAATTTGATTAAAGTAATCACATATATTTTTTTCATAGTTTTTCTTGTTTGAATCTTTTTTTAAACGAGGTTAAAACTTTTAAAAAAATCTTGTCTTTAGATTATGAATTGTGTACCGGGTGGTTACGAAGACGAAAGTTCGGATGATGATGCTTTCATTTATCTCAATGACTATGTTAGTTTTCATAATTTAATCACATTTACTATTTCTATCCCGGCATATACTTTTAATCTAATCTAGTCAAGACATTTGTCATGCACCCTTTAGCGCTATGTTCAAAGGCGCTTTTTTAGACAATAAATAAGGAAAATAGTGAAACGTGAAATTACTAGTAGTACTTCAGTTGAAATATTAAATACAAACAAAGCTCATGTTTCAATGCAGCAATCACAAAACCAAATTTAATTTTCGTGTGGCTGAGTATTTCAAAGACAAAACGAGTTATAAATTTGAACCCAAGTTGTCGTCTAGCAGCATGTAAACTCATTTGATCAAATGCAACTTTCAAATAAAACCACATTTGAATGCAGCAGAATTATGGAAAAGAGGAAAAGGAAGAGCAAGATGTCATGGAGCTCGTCAAAGCTCCAGACGATTTCATGAGTGTTGAAAATGATTGCCAAACAGTGATGCTAGACAAAAAAGGAAAACCAAGGTTTTTCAAAGATTTAGTGGCAGCCATTTTGATTCAAGATGTCAAAGCCATTGAAGAATTTTGTGAAAATGGTAGTTTGAAAAATGTTTTAAAAATTACCTTATTCCTCTAATTAGTCACCAATAAATCAAATTGGAATTAATTTCAAAAAATTGTCTATTAAATTTTAAAAAAATTATTCAAAAAAATAAAATTAACGTCTATTAAATCAAAATAAACATTCAGTTGATGAGTGGAAAAACATGGTTGATGAGGCGCAACTGAAGGCCCTTGACTACGCCGTGCTGCATGCCAGATCTTCTTCTCTAGCCACTCTCCTCCAACTCTTCCCCTTCCAAGGTTTTTTCTTCCTAACTCTCCGCTATATAAACCAACTGTTACTTGTTGCATCTTTTTGTTTTTTTATTTTTCAATTAATTGTGGTTTTACTAACTGCATTACTGCTTTAATTAATCAAAAATTAAAATTAAATAAAATTAAAATCTTATTGGAATTGCATGAATCATAAAAAGGAAATATTTGTGAAATGTTTGTGAAATACATACATAATCAAAGCATTATGCATACACATACAAAGCATTATGCATACACATACAAACCATCATGCATACAAATACAAAGCATTATGCATACACATACAAAGCATTATGCATACAAATACAAAGCATTATGCATACACATACAAAGCATTATGCATACACATACAAACCATCATGCATACAAATACAAAGCATTATGCATACACATACAAAGCATTATGCATACAAATACAAAGCATTATGCATACAAATACAAAGCATTATGCATACACATACAAAGCATTATGCATACACATACA
>OX387256.1:396187-398687 GCA_947562095.1 Branchellion lobata | reverse complement strand
GCCACTACAAAAACCCGAAAGAAACACTCAACCAGTCCAACGAACCGAACCATTTCCCAAATCCACGTTCTAAGACCCTAGCCATAACCTCCAACCACCTCCCCCCAGCAAGGAGCCCAGAGTTGTCAGGTTTGGGCCCACCACATAAAACAACTGCAACTCAACAAGAAAACTCTCCACAAACAAATGATGACCTTCAGAAAGAAACTCTACAAGGTTTTTCTGGAAATATCAGTTCGATTCAAATTTACGTTTTTATTCTCATTTAATTATTAATTATTTATAAATATATTTTATTATTTTATCGCCATATTTTTATTTAATTATTAATTATTTATAAATATATTTTATTATTTTATCGCCATATTTTTATTTAATTATGTTACATGCCGATTAATTTTTTAAATTTAATTTATCAATCGTTCACCATTAATTGTTGCAATTTCATTTTTTATTATAACTTAGATTCAATTTTTACCAGTTTTTAATTTTAATTTTTCATACCTTAATTTTTTCCTTCATCAATTTTTTTTCATTTTTTCATTCTCTTCTTTATTCCTTTTTTTCCTTCCTTCATTCCTTCTTCATTCCATTTTCCTTCCTTCATTCCTCCTTTCCATCATCCTTCTAGTACCACAGATCGCGGAGTGTTCACCATAACAAGTCTTCATTGATTTCATCCATATTTCATAAAACCTTCATCTTCATACCTCTCACACTAATATTCTTTTCCATTTATTCAAAATTTAATTCTTAAAATTTCTTTTCAAGTCTGTTCTCAAGAATGTTGCTTATAATTTATAAAGTAGAAGATATAAGAATATTTTTTATTTATGTGGGTGTGGTGTGGATTTTAATTTGCCTCTATGAGTGGCCTCGAAACTCTACGGGGTTAATGCCACTATAATAATATTCGTGTTTGTATTGTATTGTATTGTATCTATATAAATAAGTCTCCATAACGAAGTTTCAAGTTTTTAAAACAAATAAACGTTTTTTTTGTTTTATTTTTGCATTCGGAAATGTGTTAGCAATGCTGTAAGTTTTTTAATAAGTTTCTGAAATTAAAACAAAAAATTCTGGACAACTTCAATTTTAAGTATGAACTTCCCAGAGTCAAAATCTCGAGTGAACAGACACTTGAAGGTAGGCATGGTAACGAAAATAAATTGAAATATTTTAACTCATTATCTTCATAATTTATTGCTTCATCGATAATTCGTGAATTTTAAAATTTTTAACAGTTTTTCACGGCCCATCCCTGGTTTTCCGATTATTATATAATTTCAATTTTCGTGACTCTACTTCCTTCGTTAAGACGCTTATGTCACTTTCCGCTTGCATCCGCAACTGGTGAATCAATAAGAATGATTAAATGATTAATCAGCTGTGATCTAATCTAATCAAATCATTTATATAGCGCTGATCAAAACTGTTAGGTTAGTAATGTTTTTTATGTAATTGCAAACTAAATAAATAATTGATAAGTGCAATGAATATGTAGACACTCAATATTCATTTAAAAATTTATTATTCAATAAAAAATAGAAATTTAATAAAAAAAATTAAAATTTATTTAAAAATTCGTCATCACTTGACGCAAAAGATCAGTTATTGGGGCGAAACCTTCATTTCGATGTTCAGTTTCATGGACACATCTTCCAGCCTTTCCTTCATCTCATCCAACTCCATCGCCTCTCTCCTCGCTTTGATCTTTGGCGGTTTTACTATGGTTTTAAAATCTTAGACTATAAGCAGTATGCAATAGGCGATAGTGCTGATAAAAATAACAATAATGTTAACTTTAATGTCTTAAGAGGTTTGGTTGTAAGGATTATAACAACGGTGAATGTAAAAACACAAAATTATCATTGTTTTCTTATTCCTAATTATTATACGAAACACCCTTATAAAAAGATCAACGGTCTCACTGATCCTAAAATAACAAGCGCCACATAAATGAACTTTCAAAAATTATTCTAACCTAATCTCATTAAAGGTTTTTATAGCGCTGATTTTATATTGTTCGAAAGTGCTCAGCTACGAACTGTTTAAAAGTTTAAAATGAATAAAGACTTTTACATACGGTGTTTCGTAGGCCGTTGTTTTCGTCGTTGTTGTCTGAATCATCTCTCTTCGTCTTTGTCTTTGTAGCTCTCAAGTTTTTGCTTGTCTTGTTGCTTCTCTCTGTGGCTGCGTCTGGCTTGGCGCTGTTTTTGAGAGCGACCAAAATCTTTTCGTTTAATGAGTTCAAGAGCCTCCTCAACTTTTGACTCTCTTCCTCTATCGGCGTTGTGGCCTTTTTCTCGCTGAAATACATCTTCCTCCACACTTCTTTGCCTTCGATTTCAAATATAAATGCAAGCATGAAATGGTCATTGGTCATGCTTAAAACAGATTTAAAGATCCCAAAACATTACACCTTCACCTTCGTCTCATCTTTGATTTTTGCACAGGCACACACCACGCATGAAGGCATCAATCAAAAAGAACATTGAAA
>OX387256.1:373687-386187 GCA_947562095.1 Branchellion lobata | reverse complement strand
AGGTCTACAATGTTACCTGAGCAGAGAGCGGTCTGCTGCCATCAAAGGTCTTTTGGTTTGAGTTGCTATCCTGCATTTAGGCCTATTAAACGATAACTTTGACAAATTTGAAAGTATGTTCAATATTAAGTTAAAAAATAATTTTCGGTTAATTTTGTTTTTTTTTTATTTCAGAATTTATTTTTTGTTTGATCCTTAATTTTCTTTCTCAGCACTGGAAAGCTACAAAACTATAGTCATAACTATAATTCTTCTTCAATTCATGGACCACAGTTTCAATCCAAGAAATAACAATTATTTTATTTAGTTATAGTAAAGTTTTTTTTATAATATTTTTCAAAATTTATTTTGTATAATCACAGTTTACTACCAAACTACTTAAATTCAAATTGTTAAAAATGTTGGAAAATTGAATTTTTGTCATTTTAACCCTTTTTTAAACTTTTAAGCTCTTATATTTATTCATCGTCTGTCGTGTGTCGCCTAGCAACACACACAAACAACCTCACTGACACCTGTTATTTCGTCGATCGAGAACACGGACAATAAATTTAAACTTGCTCTAAGTATTAAAGTTCTGACTTTAAATCGGGTAGTGAATTTATTTGAAGTAAGATTCGAATGAAACAAAATTTTCAAATTCACCCAACCAGTTGTTATTTTATATGAGTAAAAACCGCTTTCCAATTCTTTTGAATCACTGGTTTTAATTGAAAGCTGGCGAATCCTCTCAGCGCTGTTTAATTCGATATTTAGTCATTTAAAAAATCTTTTTACACTTTTTGTTTATAATTTTGTTGTTTTTTATTTCAAAGTTTCTGTTTTTTGCCTTATTTAAAAGTTTGAAAGGGCTGATACCCTTATTGGAAGCCAGAACTTTAGAAACTTCCCAGCCAGAAATTGAACCTTAATCACCACGTTAAATTTTTAAAAATATTTTTCTTCTTCAACCATTACACCAAAGAGACTGGCTTTTATAAAGTTTGTCGGTAAGGAAAACAAACAATTTTTACAAAAAACGATGCAATATTCAACCATGATTTAAGCGGCGACAGCTCTATAAAAAATACAATACAGTGCTATCGATGTTAGCATTTTATGGAATCAAAAAAAAAAAATTCGTTAAGCTTGGAAATAACTCAAACTGAAAAAAAATTTATAGCAAAAAATTTTTTTATAAATTTCATATTTTTTATTTTCAACTTAGCCACTATAAACTGATCCTAATTGAATGCCCGCTTACATGACGTTCTGAAACAAATAAAACAAAATAAACAAAAAAAACAAAAAAATGTTTTTCAAAGCTAATGCCACTTGAATCGACCAAAACCAATACCACGAAGCCATAAGGAAAGAAGGAGGCTGCGGTAGAGGATGAAACCGAAGAAAGGAAAGGTGGCAGAGTCCACTCCATCCACCCTTACCTCCGCCTATGTGTCGGCGGCGAAGCGCAAGAAGAGACGTAACAGCAACAAAGATGGCCGAAAAAAGTTGTGGAAGGAAAAATACTCAACAGGAGCCGGCGAAGGAAACAAGACGACCAAGAAGGTTACCTTTGACTTGGAAAAGAACAGCTACCACGGGCCTGGCGAGTGTTGTGACAATGGCGGCAAGAAGGCATAGGAGTGGTGTAGTTTAAACGTTGCGTTTTTTGAACTTTTTGCCGAAAAATAATATTGATTACCTCTGTGGAGTCTTTTGTCGTCTGCTTCAAGGTCCATCTAGCCGCAGAGGTGTTAATAAATTTTTTTGGAATAATCAGCGCTACATAAGATTTTACTTTAATAATCTTTATTTAAAGTTATTTAAAATTAAGATTTTGAAACTGCGTGTTCAACTCACTGTACATTACGCCCAATACAGTTCTATATATTTTTCGTAAAACTCTTGAAGAGTGATTAGCGCTATAAAAGTGAGTTTATTAGATTAAATAAGATTATTTAACAGTTCAAAGTTAAGGGTGGAAAACAGACTACAGATAATTATATGAAGACATTCCAACAAATTCCTCTTTAAACAGTTCGTAGCAGAATAACCTTGAGCAGCGGGAATCAGCGCCATACAAGCTTCTCGAATGGATTACAAAGATCACATATAAACTCCCAAAGCAGTTAATTAAATATAGAAAGAGTCCTGTTTCATAAGATTTCATAACAATGATAATCCAATACTCTGATAATATTTTAATGGCGTTAACCTTAATCAAGCGAAACTTTCGAAAGCGAATGACGCTTGGAAGTTTTATTGAAGTTTAAATATCACAAGTTCTCACAAAACAAATTTGGTTACAATATGGTGAAGCTACTGAGAGTTAGAAGTCAGCTTAAGTTTTAGTAAGGGTATTTAAAAATTTCCCGATGGTTATAAAATGTCTTGAGGAAAAAATCAGCTTCGATGGGATCCAAAAAGGATTAGTGACTATTAAATTGATTGGAAAATGGTGAAAAAGTATTATAAAAATCAATCTTGAACGATGAAACCTTGACACCCTGGGTTCAAATCCCGCTGTCCGCCCCCTTCAAATACCTTTCTTAATTTGGAATCTGACTTCTTCATCACTCCTGCCTTATAATCCCGTCAGCTATCTATGTCTCAAAAGTACCATTTTTATCATCACTGGCATCATCATTATCACCATTTTCATCACCATCATCATCGTCATCCCCATTTTCATCATCATCATCATCATCATCATCATCATCATCATCATCATCATCATCATCATCATCATCATCATCATCATCATCATCATCATCATCATCATCATCATCATCATCATCATCATCATCGTCATTACACAGCCACACCACGACCAGCCACACCACCATTACTGATAACCCTACCACGTTCAATCCCACTAGCAGACTTACCAAAATCTTTATTTCCTCCATGAACTCTAGAACCACCATCACCACCACTGGCATCCCCATCACCACCACTGACCCCCCCATCACCACCACTGACCCCCCCATCACCACCACTGGCCCCCCCATCACCACCACTCACCCCCCCATCACCACCACTAGCACTGACCCCACCCTCACCATCACTCCAATCTCCTGGTTCATTCTGCTTGCCAGCCATTTCCTGCTCCTCCTTCTTCCTGACCAGAGGGTCGAAGCGCTTGAGGCACGGCATGAGACACAGCACGAGACCAGATATAACCACTCCGATGCCCGAGAGGTAAAAGGACAGATCGTACGTGCCCGTGGAGTCGGTGAGCCAGCCTGGAGTGCAATGGAGTAAGGGTCAATATGGAATTGTATAATATACTACAATACAACGCCATGAAAACAGAAAATGAGATACGATACAATGCAATGCAATACGATGAAATACAATACAATACAAAACGATAAGAAAGAATAAAATACGTTAGAATGCAATAAAAAACAATAGAACACAACGAAATACGATACAAAACAATACGATATAATACATCACTATACAATAAAAAATACGATACAATAAAATACAATTTACAAAAACATAAACAAAACAAAAAAAATTTAATTCTCTTTAAATAAAAAAAAAAACGAAGAAAAAAACTTGAAAAAAAAAACTAACCGCCGAGAGGGACGCCAACCAGGTTAGCAGTGCCTTCGGAGAGGGTGACAAAACCGTAGGCATTGGTGAGTTGTTCCATGCCCAAGAGGTCAACGATGATGATGGTGGTGAGGCAGTAGTTGGCACTGATGGTGAAGCCGAAGACGAAAGAGAAGATGAGGAAGGATGAGAAGTGGTGAAGAAGGGGGATGAAGGTGGTGGATACACCCGCCACCACCATCATCACTATGTACAGGTAGCGGCTGTTTACGCGTGGTTTGTCGCCCACGTAACCTATCACGATCTGAGGGGTGGTCGATGCTGAGGTGTTTGGGGGATGTGTGGCGTGGTGTATCAACAATACCACAACAACATACCAACAATACCACAACATACCAACAATATCACAACATACCAACAATACAACAAAATACCAAAAATACCACAACAGCATACCAACAATACCACAAAAACAACAACAACACCTCAAAAGCACAACACCACAACCTACCTGTCCAAAGGTGCTGGCAATGCCACACACGGAGAGAAGGTAGGAGGACTGCATGGAAGAGATACCCAGTTGTTGCGCTAAGTCAGGTAGGTACATGTATGGAATATCGTACGACACGTAGAGGAGCAGACTATGCAGACAAAAGCAGACAAAGACGGGACTCCTGAAGACTGAAAGGTCCATCATGTCCTTCAAAGCGACCCACAAGAGACGCAGTCTCTCACGCAACGATCTGCGCTTCTTCTTCGAACGCACGAAGATGTCGGGACAGCTGGCCGATTGGTGGTGTAGGAAGCCAGTCTTCCACAGGCTGCCTCTGAAGTAGGCGTCCCTGGGGAACTTGGGCACAATGTGGTCTGGGAAGTGTGCCTTCTTGCCCTCCTTCTTGCCCTCCTTCTTGTCCTCCTTCTTGCCCTCCTTCTTGTCCTCCTTCTTGCCCTCCTTCTTGTCCTTCTTAACAGCTCCCTTCCTCGCCTTCTCCTTACCCTCGCCTTCCTCCTTCTTCGACAGAATCGACTGCAGAATGGGGCGATGTGGTTCTGATGGTGGTTTCAGCTGCCATCATTGAAATACATTAAAAACCCAATAAAGCACATTAAAAATTGATAACTGATAAAATTATGATTTAATTTTTTGCGTTAATTAATCCAGGCGCTGAAAAACCGTTCCCGTTGAAATGTTGACGCATTGGTTTTGAAGAGTATTTCGTAAGTTTTGTGGCAATTCTCACTAACTCCTCCCCCCTCCCCTAAGCCAGTCTCAACTAATATCATAACCACAATAACCAACCCCAACCACAACAACCACCACAACCACAACAACCAGTCCAGCAAAAGCCATCACAACAACAACTGCAACACCACACCCCCACAGCCACAACCAACATCAACTTCACACCACCAACCACCACCTTTAGCTCTTGCTTGGTAGGCAGAGGCACGGTCTTATGGACCTGATTAGCGCTGGTGGAATTGTTCCTCCTGCCTCCTCTGAACTCAGAGTACTGCTTGAAGACCGAATCGAAGTCCAAGAAGGTGGGTATTTGCTGGAGAGATCGAGTGACGGGTGGTGTATCGGCCTTGTTTTGCTGACAAAACACACATTCAGCCTCTTCTCCCAACGGGTGGTCACACACCCCGTTGTGGTTCAACTCACGACAAGACGATGCCCTCGAGAAGCGTTGGAGCGATCGTAGGTACTTTTTGTGCTTGCGTTGTTCCTTGAAGGACACCAGAGGTCGGAAAAGGGCGCCACACAAGATGACGTTTAGTAGGATTCCACCCATAATCAACGTCGCCCCTCTCCACGTGTACCACTCCACCAACAACTCCACCAAAACCGGAAACAAAAAGCCCCCGATCCCTGAACCCGCCACCGCTATGCCTGCATCGGATACGGGAGTGGTGGCGATGGAGGTTGAGGTGGAAGAGGGGGAAGAGGAGAAAGAGGAGGAAGAGGAGGAAAAGGAGGAAGAGGAGGAAGAGGAGGAAGGGGAGGAAGAGGGGGAAGAGGAGAAAGAGGAGGAAGAGGAGGAAAAGGAGGAAGAGGAGGAAGAGGAGGAAGGGGAGGAAGAGGGGGAAGAGGAGGAAGAGGGGGAAGAGGAGGAAGAGAGATTGGTGTGGATGGATTTCCACGCTTTCGCTCCGCTCGATTTTTATTTATCATGAATAATTTCTGATAAAAACACAATTAAACTATGAATTAAAATTTAATCGAATGAAAAACATAAAAACTCGTAAGTGAAGATGACACGAAACAGTGGAAAATTACGAACGATTACAACCAAAACAACAACAACAACAACCAAACCAGCAACCAGTAGCGAAGGCTCGTTTCTTTTCAAAGTAGAAGGCCACCACGACCACTGCAGGCACGTACACCAGAGACAGCCCGAAGCCCGCAACGATGCCGAAGGTGAAGCACAGCTGGTTGACGGTGTGGGCGAAGGTGCTGAGGATGCAGCCCATGGAAGCGATCACACCCCCTGCTATGGTGGTCCACCGACACCCGAACTTGTTGGTGCATATGCTGCTCACTGGCGTTTGGGTGGGTGGTCAGGGTTTTTGGGTGGTTGGATGGGTTGAAAGAGTTGGTGGATGGATGGATTGTGAAAGAAAGAAATGGATTGATGTGATGGACAAGTGAGGAGTTGCGGTCGGGTGGTGTTCAACAGGGAGGAGGAAGCGTAAGTAGGCAGAGGTCGAATGGTATGAGTGGATATTATTATTATTATTATTATTATTATTATTATTATTATTATTATTATTATTATATTGGATAAGATATGATTAGATAAGATTATATAAATTGATGATAAATTATATAAAATGAAAAAATATTAAATAATATTGAAAACGATTTTATTCATGTTAAATAATTTATTAAAATTTATTATATTAACTTAGATCATAATAAATAGGAGGAAATACAACACAAGGCAAATGTGGGCTAAAAAGGTTGGAATATATTGGAATAAATTGAACAAGATTGGGTCAATTTGGCATTGAAATGATTATAATTACGTTTAATGTGGTAACATTAGAGTCACGGGTTTCACTCAGCACACTGGCCTAGACATCTTGTGGTCTCATTATCATCAGGAGTCAAGCCAAAAAATATTTTAAATTATATACTAACATAATTTTTTTAAATTATATAATAACATAATTGTTTTAAATTATATAACAAAACAATTGTGTTTAAGTCATCATTGTCCTTGTTAGACGGACAGGTGATGTTTACTTGCTTCTTTGACTCAATCAGTGATTGATCCTAAGCGCCTCTGAGGCAACCTAGTTTGCAAACTGTGCGCTATATTGTGTTGTATTGCATTGTATTGTATTGTATTGCCTTGTACTGTATTGTATTGCATTGCATTGCATTGTACTGTATTGTATTGCATTGTATTGTTTGTGAACTTCCAGTCTGAGGCATACAGAAGAAGGAACATTACTCTTCATGTTTATCAGTGTGATTGAGTGTGACAAATCGTTGGGGTTGGCTGTGAAGAAATTTTTGAAATTTGGAAAAATAATTATAAATATTAAAAAATTAAAATAATTTATTATAAATATTAAAAAATTAAAATAATTTATTATAAATATTAAAAAATTAAAAAAATTGAATAAAAATATTTAAACAAGAAAGAAGTGAAAGAAGCATTCATATGAACGAGCATGAAATTTAAGTGGAGATTTATTAAACATTTTGGTAAAAAAAGTAACATTTTGGTAGAATTAAAGATTGAAAATGTAGATATATGCTTAAAAGTGAATTAAATTGAAATAAAAATAAATTTCAAAGTCTCTAGACTGATGGGGTGATGAGGAAGGAGTGTGCAACGGTATGCATTTGTTTGTATGTTATACTGATACATATGGATAGAAAAACATACAATTACATGCGTGAGTATCCGTAGAATGTAAACAACATATACAAACATACACAAAAGCGAAAACAAAATAAAAATAGAAGCACACAAGGCAGTAAGTTGTATACTTGTTTATATTATTCTTTGTTTTATATATACAATGCAATACAATACAATAAAAAACAGTACAATACAATACAATACAATACAATACAATACAATACAAAACAAAACAATACAATACAAATACGAATATAATGATAGTGGCATTAAGCCCGTATATATATATACATTCGTATATACAAAACTGTTGGTCCATATGAATGTTTATATGTACACTTTCCTATCTGTCCCCTATATATGCTGAGGCGGCATTGAATGAGAGGGTACAAAACAGATGAGGTGCAAAGTCTCTGAGGCTTTAAGGTGGCTGAAGCCAACATGATGTAAGAGTATGGAGGATGAGGTGAATGGAGGATGAATGGAGGAGGAATGGATGAATGAGGATGAATGGAGGAAGAGTGGATGAATGAGGATGAATGGAGGAGGAGTGGATGAATGAAGGTGAATGAAGAAAATGCACAAATTGGAAAAGAGGGGGAAATGGATGAATTTTTGAGAAAAGGAACAAAGGGAAAAAAGATAAAGACAAATGGATAAAGAAACATTGAAAATGGAGAAAAGGGAAAAATGAATTTTTAAAAAATGAAAAAATAATTAAAAAATTATTAAAAAGAAAAATGGGAGAAAAACAAATGAAAAAAAAATAAATGAATGAAAAAATAAATAAGAAAAATAAAGAATGAGGAAAAGATGGATGAAAGGTGGATACCTGGTCCGAAGATGGCATGCATGGAGACGAAGAGAGCAGGCACCCATGAGGTGTGGGCCTTTGACTCTTCAAACACGTCCAACCACTCGACAAGCAGAATGCCTGCTGAGTAGCAACACCCATCTGCGATGATGTGCGCCATGAAAGATGCAAACACCACCACCCATCCCCACCCCCCGTCTAAAGTTTCATCCTCTGATGATGAAGATGAAGATGAAGAGGAAGAGGATGATGAGGATGAAGAAGATGTGAGGGTGTTGAGAGGTAAGGATGGTTCAGTGGATGTGTTGAGAGAGAAGGGTAGTGCCTGATCTGAAGAGGGGGTGTACGCATCGGTGGGGGTGGATTGGTGGGATGATGAGTCGACCGGCATGGAAACTTTCAACTTTGAAAGCAGGTGGGTCTTCAGTTCATCATTTTGTTGCATTGTTGCCGAGGTCTCAACGGTGGACAAGCAACGACAATTCAAAAAAGTTATAAATAAGGTAGATTTTAGGCAGTATATGAATTTGCAAATTTACAAGTATCACGAAGCTGCTCAGAAAGCAACTTCAAAAACGAAAAAACTTTATATTGTTATTAACACAATTCAGAATATGAAGTTTATTACTGAAACAAAGTTTACTTTTAGTTTGTTTTGGGTGTTTTAATGTTAAGTGTTTATTTTTCAAATGGCAAATAGGGTTGGACTGTTGGGGCGTTGAAGAAGGCATTAAATCTTTTGCTTTGTCCAAAGATGTTTGACACATGGATGAAGGATACCTGGAGGATGAGTTCAAGAGAATTATCCATGGCTCTGAGACAATCAAATCATAGCCAAGCTGATTTAAAGTTACAAAGATATATATGTTGAATCGATTTTAGAATAAATATAATTCTTTGTTCTTGATTAACGCCCTCCCTTGAATACAATCATATGTATTTACTTAAATGTCAGAGTATTTTAATGTGAGTTAGTACTAATGCCACCATGACCCTTGAAATCATAAGACCACTGCCATCGCAAAAAATCGAAATACAAGATAATTTGTTAGAATTTTGTTTTAGAAATTCAGTTCATTAGCTAGCTTAATTTTTTTTTGGTTTAGTGAAGTGAAAAAAGAATTAAAAACAAACCATACGTAAACTTAGTGCATCCAGGTTTTGGTTTTTTTTCGAAGTGATGAAAAAAAGGTAAGAGTTTGAAATAAAAATTAATTATCGAATACTAATACTAATCGATACAAATCAGTACGACTGTATTCAACCATTATCTCCAAATACATTCGCTTATCATTGTATGTTCAATCAGATTAGCTGGTCATAACCCTGAAAACATTGAACTTTGTAATGGAAGAAAAATAAAAATACATACTATTGAGCATATCAAAAATTGATCAATTTACAATGGTACCAAAAACACAGGTTTTTCACACAATGGGAAGAATTGCATAATGGCGTATTTTCAATCTTTAAATCATTATTGTGAAAACGACTGACCTCATTTTTAATGTCCTAAAAAACAAAACCTAGTTGCATAACGAAGATTTTGTTAAATACTTTTATTTCAATGAAAAACTTCGCGAGACTTCGAGCCAAAGAGAAACTTAGTTTATATGAATGTGCGGTATATGCTTTCAAATTTTAAAATAACTATTTGCATTTCATCAACAATAGGCAATATGGTTGTAAAAGGTGTCTCAAAACGTTATAAAAAAAAATTAATTGAAAATGTATAAAAAAGTCATATTAAAAATACTTTTGGTTTACTAAAAATTACATATCAAACATTGGAATAGTAATTTTATGTAGAAAATTTCACAATAGTTTTTTTCTTATTTTTTAATTATTTATTATCCATTACTTTTATGCATAAAAGACTTTTGAGTTTTAAAAAATATTTCGCTCTTCAATTCTTTTAACAAACAAAAGAGAATTATATAAAAAATACTTATTTTTTCATAGACTTTATTTAATCAACTTCAGACAGGCACTGTAGATGGTACAAAGCGTAGTGAATGATCAAACTAAGAAAAAACTGTCAGCTCGACGCAAACTGCATTTTTACAAGAAATCTAAGAGCAAGCTTGACTTTGAAAGCAAATTAATGAATCTTAAGCTTTGGAATGGTGCAAGAAATTTGAATAAAAATTAAGAACAAAATTAGCTACAGAATCAAGTGATAAACATTAAGAATTGTGAAATGAGTAATAGTTTATGATCAAATTGAGTAACTACTTGAGAATATTCTAGGCTCGAGAAAATGCCGCAAAGAATGACAATAAATCAAAATAGGAGAGCAGTGAAATTAACCGAAAGTGTGATGTTACAAGGAATCGAAGCCAAATTGTTTGTACAATCAAGTCAATGAGCCTTCAAAATTGACTTCATAAATTCAAATCGCATGTAATAACTATTGAAGCAAGTTTCATTCAGCTTATTCCTCCTTTTCCTTCTTCCCCCTCAGCCATTTCACCTATTCACAATCAGTCTGTCTGGAAAACACAATCCTTTGTAATATTTTCCATCACTTGCTTAATTTCCTGTGATTGAATTGGCAATCACTGTTTATGTATTCGTTGGTTGACGATTCCACTGCAATGCCTGCATTTCAAACCACAAAATGACGGACTCCGCCATTTTTCAAAATCTTAAAAATTTTCGTAACCAGCAAAAACTATAACTCTCAGATAAATTAACTATTTTGAAAATGATATTTAAAAGTCAAAATTTCAAATAGTTTAAATAAAAAAATTAAAGTAACGGACAGCAAGCGGAAACTTAATTTTTTCAATTTTTACATAACCTCTTTTTAATCGCAATTCGATTTTATTTTCAAAATCAAATTGTTTTTTTCCAGTTCAAAGATCAATTTCCACCTCGTTCATAGAATCTAATCTAATCAAATCGTTTATATAGCGCTAAGTACACTGTTCAAAAACGCTGTAAAAGATTACCAAAGCAATCAAAACGACATCTAGCGAATGAATGAATATCTAAATTTTGCAGCCTGTAGCCAAGTGGTGGGGGAGGTTGTTAATGAGGTGTACAGTCAGAGTTCGGTCCATACTATGCTGAGGTTTGGAATTTATAAGCTGCAACTCAAGTGAAGGAGAGATGCTACATTGTACGGTGGTCCAACAAGGGATGACCATTTTGTACAGCTCAGAGGTGAGAGCGTGTTTGAAATTACACTAAGCGCTATAAATATATAGCTATATTATGAGAATGTGAAATAAAGAAGGAAAATTTGAAAAATAGTTCATTATTATTATTATTTTTTTAATATAATAATTATTATTATCATTATTATTAGTATTATTATTATTATTATTATTATTATTATTATTATTATTATTATTATTATTATTATTATTATTATTATTATTATTATTATTATTATTATTATTATTATTATTATTATTATTATTATTATTATTATTATTATTATTATTATTATTATTATTATTATTATTATTATTATTATTATTATTATTATTATTATTATTATTATTATTATTATTGCTATTATTATTATTATTATTATTATTATTATTATTATTATTATTATTATTATTATTATTATTATTATTATTATTATTATTATTATTATTATTATTATTATTATTATTATTATTATTATTATTAGTTTTACTATTATTATTATTATTATTATTATTATTATTATTATTATTATTATTATTATTATTATTATTATTATTATTCTTATTATTATTATTCTTATTATTCTTATTATTATTATTATTATTATTATTATTATTATTATTATTATTATTATTATTATTACAAATATAGATGAAATTCCTTGAGTTCATGAAGTGACACTTAGAAGAGTGGTTCTTGTGACTGCGTGTGAATGCTTGCGACCTTTAAATCTGCTTGATCCACTTACTACATTTGAAATATTTTTATTGATAATTAAAATAAAAATTTGATATTTTATTTCACATTCATTTTTCCAAACATGTTTTTTGAAATTTTACTTTTCGATCTAATCTAATCTAATCAAGAAACTTGTAATGCGCCCTTTAAAATTTGTTCAAAGGCGCTCCCATGGAAACGGCTTTACTCTCTGGGGGCTACTAGAGGACTAGGTACTCTAGGACGGCGTCTGTACTTTAGTTGGGCTGCCGTTTTTGGAACTCAAACCTGGGATCGCCCAGACACACTTTAGACCACAGGCGCAGACATGGTATAATAAAAGTAATAACAAAAATAGTATTTATAAAAATAAAAATTAA
>OX387256.1:361187-363687 GCA_947562095.1 Branchellion lobata | reverse complement strand
AAAAACAAAACTTTTTAAGTTTTGAAAAACAAAACTTTTTAAGTTTTGAAAAACAAAACTTTTTAAGTTTTGAAAAACAAAACTTTTTAAGTTTTGAAAAAAAACTCAGCAAAAGTCATATTTTGCAGGCCTCCTTCAAGTCCAAGAAGGACACAGTCAAAGGATTCTTTCTGGCTGACCGCTCCATGGCCTTCTATATGGTCATCATTATTTATATTATTTATATTATTATTATTATTATTATTATTATTATTATTATTATTATTATTATTATTATTATTATTATTATTATTATTATTATTATTATTATTATTATTATTATTATTATTATTATTATTATTATTATTATTATTATTATTATTATTATTATTATTATTATTATTATTATTATTATTATTATTATTATTATTATTATTATTATTATTATTATTATTATTATTATTATTATTATTATTATTATTATTATTATTATTATTATTATTATTATTATTATTATTATTATTATTATTATTATTATTATTATTATTATTATTATTATTATTATTATTATTATTATTATTATTATTATTATTATTATTATTATTATTATTATTATTATTATTATTATTATTATTATTATTATTATTATTATTATTATTATTATTATTATTATCATTATTTATAATATTTATATTATTATTATTATTATTATTATTATTATTATTATTATTATTATTATTATTATTATTATTATTATTATTATTATTATTATTATTATTATTATTATTTTTATTTTTATTATTATTATTATTATTATTATTATTATTATTATTATTATTATTATTATTATTATTATTATTATTATTATTATTATTATTATTATTATTATTATTATTATTATTATTATTATTATTATTATTATTGTTATTATTATTATTATTATTATTATTATTGTTATTATTATTATTATTATTATTATTATTATTATTATTATTATTATTATTATTATTATTATTATTATTATTATTATTATTATTATTATTATCATTATTATTATTATTATTATTATTATTATTATTATTATTATTATTATTATTATTATTATTATTATTATTATTATTATTATTATTATTATTATTATTATTATTATTATTATTATTATTATTATTATTATTATTATTATTATTATTATTATTATTATTATTATTATTATTATTATTATTATTATTATTATTATTATTATTATTATTATTATTATTATTATTATTATTATTATTATTCTTCTTCTTCTTCTTTTTATTTTTACTCTACCCCCTTCATCCACCCACCCAACCCCCCTTTCTTCTTCCACCCAAACCCCCTTTCTTCTTCCACCCAACCCTTTCTCCCTTCTCCACCCAACCCATCCCCATACCCACCCACCCAGGTAGGTGCTTCAATGTTCGTAAGCAACATTGGCAGTGAGCATTTCATAGGCCTTGCTGGCTCCGCTGCTGCCAGAGGAATCGGCATCGCCGCCTGGGAGTTCAATGTAGGAGGTTTTGGGGGTTTTGGGAGGTTTTGGGGGGGGGGTTTGGGGAATTGTGGGGAATTTTTGGGTATTTTGGGTAATTTTTAGAAGGGTTTTTGGGGGTTTTTGGGAGGTTTTGAAATTTATTGGGATGTTAAAAATTTGGGTTTTTCATCTTCATCCTCTTTATCCTTCATCCCTTACCAGGCTCTCCTCTTCATCCAACTCCTCGGCTTCATCTTCATCCCTGTCTACATCGCCAGCAAAGTTGACCATTGTGCATCGTCATCATCAGCATCATCATCATCATCATCATCATCATCATCATCATCATCATCATCATCATCATCATCATCATCATCATCATCATCATCATCATCATCATCATCATCATCATCATCATCATCATCATCATCATCATCATCATCATCATCATCATCATCATCATCATCATCATCATCATCATCATCATCATCATCATCATCATCATCATCATCATCATCATCATCATCATTTGAAACAATCATTTGAATAAATAATAGTTTTTACACCATTACAAACTATTGAATTTTGAATTTATAAATTCATTAAAATATAAAAATAAGCGCTGAGCCACGAGTAACTTCAACCACACCTGATCACGCCACGCCACAACCACACCACGCCACAACCACACTCAACCACACCGCGCCACAACCACACTCAACCACGCCACATCACAACCACACCATACCACAAGCACACTCAACCACACCATGCCACACTCGACCACCCTCCCAGTCCATCACGATGCCAGAGTACATGGAAATGAGGTTCGGAGGCAAGAGGATCAGGATCTATTACGCCATCCTCTCCCTCCTCCTCTACGTGTTCACCAAGTGCTCGGTGTGCATGCATGAATGCATGCATGCATGGATGAATGCATGGATGGATGCATGAATGCATCACCAACAACCCTTAAAACCTTATTGTTTTAACAGTTCGTGGCAGAGCACTCCTAAACAGTGTGAA
>OX387256.1:338687-353687 GCA_947562095.1 Branchellion lobata | reverse complement strand
ACCCCCCATTCAACAAACCCCCAACCCCCTCACCCCCCATTCAACAAACCCCCAACCTCCTCACCCCCCATTCAACAAACCCCCAACCTCCTCACCCCCCATTCAACAAACCCCCAACCCCCTCACCCCCCATTCAACAAACCCCCCAACCTCCTCACCCCCCATTCAACAAAACCCCCGCAAACCTCATTCCCCATCAAACAAACTCCAACCCCCATCCCCACCCTCTAGGGCTGTTTTTGGGGTTTGATGGTGGGTTTCGTGGTGGGTGTTGTGAGGTTGATAATGGTGCTGGTGTTCCAGGGGCCTGCTTTCTGTGGGGATGAAGACACCAGACCTAAGTTCCTCTCAGAGTTTCATTACATGTACTACGCCCTCATCCTCTTCGTCGTCACCATCATTGTCACCATCGCTGTCTCACTGGCCACCGTACCTCCTTCCTATAAGCAGGTTGGTGGGGTTAGGGGTTGGTGGGGCTTGTGGTTGGTGGGGTTTGTGGTTGGTGGGGTTAGGAGTTGGTGGGGCTTGTGGTTGGTGGGGCTTGTGGTTGGTGGGGTTAGGGGTTGGTGGGGCTTGTGGTTGGTGGGGTTAGGAGTTGGTGGGGCTTGTGGTTGGTGGGGTTAGGAGTTGGTGGGGTTTGTGGTTGGTGGGGCTTGTGGTTGGTGGGGTTTGTGGTTGGTGGGGCTTGTGGTTGGTGGGGTTTGTGGTTGGTGGGGTTAGGAGTTGGTGGGGTTTGTGGTTGGTGGGGCTTGTGGTTGGTGGGGTTAGGGGTTGGTGGGGTTTGGTGTGATGAGATTTTTTTATTGCTGGATGATTTGATTATAATTTAATTATAATTAAAAATAATTAATAATAAACTTCAAAGTTATTTTCTAATGAGATACAATTCTTTGATATTATATCCTTCGAAGCTTTATAGAACGGTCTTCTGGACTCGAAATCACGTGTGTGACAAGAGGGACCTGGACAATGGTGAGTATTGGAAGTTAAATAAATAAATTATATATTTATTAGAATTATTATTAATTCTGGTGGGTATTCAAAAACGAGAAATTCGAGATCGAATTTTGTTAAATTTTTCTTTTAAATGGTCAATAATAGCTTGAACTATTAATAGAATCTAGTAGATGATTATTAATAGTGGAGAAAAGCTGATTTCATGGTCAACTTTCGGCATCGCATCATATGCAAAAACAAACGCACAATTACACCAAAACAATGTACTCCTCCTACCAAGACGAAACATTCCTTCCTCGTCTTCTCAATACTCAATAAGCTCATAATACTCATTGTTCATCGTTTTCAATTCAAATCTTTTTATTAACTTTGTTTTTTTTATTTTTTGCCGTTTGTTGTAAGCTCCATGCTGACTTTTATGACTGATAACATTCAGTTGTCGTATATTTTCATTGTACGCCGTGTTCATTTCCAGCGTTTGTCTGGACTTGATCTTATAAAGCCAATAAAAAAACACACTTCTTCTCTCAAAATAAACCGTTACTTTTCTAATAAATCGTTAATTTTTTTTAATAAACCGTTACTTTATTTTAATAAACCGTTAATTTTTTAAATAATTATTTACTTTTTGCAATAAATCTATTGAATAAATAGTCACATAATTTAATTTTTAAATGGACTTAAATGTCACACACACACACACACACACACACACACACACACACACACACACACACACACACACACACACACACACACACACACACACACACACACACACACACACACACACACACACACACACACACACACACACACACACACACACACACACACACACACACACACACACACACACACACACACACACACACACACACACACACACACACACACACACACACACACACACACACACACACACACACACACACACACACACACACACACACACACACACACACACACACACACACACACACACACACACACACACACACACACACACACACACACACACACACACACACACACACACACACACACACACACACACACAGATCTGATTGAAATAGAGTTCATGTACTTACGCTGCTGGTTCAAACTGAAGCGGAAAGAATACCCATCACTGCAGCTTGAAAAGGTGCCTTGTAATATCTTAAATTATATTTAATTATATCATAAAATTACTTTTATTGAATTATTTTTAATATTTTTTTCATTTGCACAAATCTTCAGACGTATATTCAAAATTATGTTAATTATAGTTTTGGTCGGAATGGAATCAAACATTTTAAGTTTAAAAAACTAAATTAATTTTTTTTAAATCTTTTAAACGGTATATAATCAGCACTACAAAAGTGTTGTGAATATATCGAATAAAATAAAAATATCGATTTTTGTTAAAAAATCATTAACTCCATACAACTATTTCGCTTGAAAAAGTCTAAATAATTAACTTTAAAAAATACTAACTAATCAAAAATAACAATCACTCCCTAGGTGGCAGCACGAATACAGCCACCCAGTCACGATGACTTGAAGATAAACAGGGTGAACGGATTTGATAACAAGGCTTATGGTAGTAGCGACGATGGCGATGACTCCGAGATGAGCAAAAAGAGCAGCACTGTGGACACCATCTCCAAGAGTGACTCATACCGACATGTCTTCAGAGAGGAAGTCATGACACACAATGGTGAGGTGATGGAGTGGTTGGTGAGGTGCTGGGGTGGTTGGTGGGTTGATGGGGTGGTTGGTGGGTTGATGGGGTGGTTGGTGGGTTGATGGGGTGGTTGGTGGGTTGATGGGTGGTTGGTGGGTTGATGGGTGGTTGGTGGGTTGATGGGGTGGTTGGTGGGTTGATGGGTGGTTGGTGGGTTGATGGGGTGGTTGGTGAAGTGATGAGGGAAGCTGGTTGGTTTCGTAATTATAAACTGCTTGGTGATTTGAATATAGGATAGTTGGTTGTTTGTGGAGTTGGTTGATTGATTGAAAAACATAAATGATTTAAATTTGCGGTTTCAAATTGGAGAAGTTAAGTTCTGAAAAATTCCAGAACTTTTGTTGCCCATCACAACCAACCTCCACCCTCCAACCTCTCACTCTTCTACCATCATTTCATCTTCCACACCCCTTCTTCATAATGTCTTTCTACAACCACCACGCCACAATCTTTACCCACAACAACCACCACACCACAATCTTCACCCACAACAACCACCACACCACAATCTTCACCAACAACAACCATCACACTACAATTCTCACCTCCAACCACCACACCACAATTCTCACCCCCAACAACCAACACCAATACAACATCTTTTCCACCACAACCATCACACTAAAAGTTCTTTCAAACCTCTCCCAAGCAATCTTCTTTTACACCACAACCCCCCCCAAAACACCATCCTCCACAAAGACTTCCAACCACTATTACCCACTCCTCCACGCCCCATCAGCTCAGACCGCACCTGACATCAAGAAGCAGTCTTGGAAAGACACCAAGGTGCTGCACTTCGTCCTCAAGTACGTCTGTGGACTCACCGACGAAGGAGAAAAGGCTGGAATCAATGGAAAAGATTTCAAGGTGGAACTGGACGGGATGAGTGTGGAGGAGCAGATAAAAATTGAAAAAGAAAAAGAAGAATCGGAAATCGAAAAGTCTGTTCTCAAAGCCATGCATCAGACGGAGAACCAGAAACGAGCCCTCTGGATGGGACTTGTGCTGGTTCTTTCAATCGCCATCTTCGCCTATATCTTCCTCTCTGTGTGGCATTGGAGACCATGATGGGGTGTTGATGGGGGGTTGATGGGGGTTTGATGGGGGGTTGATGGGGGGTTGATGGGGGGTTGCTGGTGGTGGTGGCGGCGATGGTGGTGGTGGCGATGGTGGTGGTGGCGATGGTGGTGGTGGCGATGGTGGTGGTGGCGATGGTGGTGGTGGCGGCGATGGTGGTGGTGGCGATGGTGGTGGTGGCGATGGTGGTGATATGATTGGGTGGGAGATTTCAGAAGGGTGAACAGTTTAGTGATTCGAACTTTTTTAGGAGTCGAAATAATTCATTGATTGAGAAATTGTTTGAAACTCCATACATTTTCGGTGATTTCAACTTGTATTTCTGTAGATATTCATTCTTTTATGAATTTATATTTTCATATACAATTATTATATTTAAATTGGATTATTCTGAATAATCCAATTTAAATAGACAGAATTATTTTATCCACATTTTTATTTTTCGAACCTAGCCTAACTGATATTTCAAATTATTTCTTCTAGAATTAATAGTTTTTTTTAAGATATTCACACTGTAATACAATACAATACAAGTACGAACATTATTATAGTGCCATTAACCCCGAGGCCACTCAAAACGTCTTATTGTTAAAATTATATTAAAAAAGTGAAAATAGAATTAAATAAATTAATTAATTAAATTATTTTTATAAAAATTACAATATTATTATGATGATGATTATGTTGTAAATGAAACTTCAGCTATGGGTATAACAATGTATTTAAAATGCAGCCATAATTGTTCATAATTTCCTCTGCTATTCAGAATCGTTCACAATTGTAGATTCAAATTTATTTCATTTTATCTTCAATTTTACTATTTTTAATTGACTTTCAATTTAAAAAATTATTTTTATTTCAATTTTTTCAGTTTCAATCATTACATTTAATTGGTTGATATTTTTAATTTCTTCATTTCCTCCACGCTCAAATAACTGACCCAATAACTTTTAATCTTTTTAGCAAACGGCTAAACTGATTCACGTAATCTTAAAAGTTGCCTAAATTATGTTCTGTTGTGATCAATAGAGCAAATACTTGCGCTGGTTTGAACGATAGCTTCAAAATTGGAAATAATATTTCGGTTGATTTCAACTCATTACTTTTAAAATCAATCACGCCATCTTAACTGGGATTTCATAGTCAAAACTAATGGACATAGCTCCTATTGTGTCTGTCCAATGTATGTTCTACATTATTTTGATACCACAGTTATTAGCAATTTTTCACATTTTCTGCCTTTTTTTCTATTGATTTTTTGTCCTTATGATTTGGTCCCGTTTGCAAAATAAAGTTAGTTTTGTCGACTTTGTTGCAATATTGAAAAAAAAACAGAATTAATATTTTTAAAAATTCGAATTAACTTTCAAGCTTTATTTTAAACACCAAATCAGTTTTATAAGCTAATTTTAATTGAAAAATAATTTTAATTGGGGTTTTCGGTTGCGCGAAAGCGTCTATAGCCGTTAATTTAATTTACTTTATTTAAACTATTTTTATCAACTATTTGAAATTTGAATTTTCAAATTTTAGTTGTAATAATATTATTTTATCTAAGAGTTATAGTTTTTGTTGATTGCAAAGATTTAAAAAAATTGCCGAATCCGTCATTTTCTCGTTTGAAATACAGACATTTCAGCGAAATCGTCAACCAACGCCTACATAAATACTGTTTGCCAACTTACTCAACAAAAAAGTAAACAAGTTTTGAAAAGCATTTAATATATTGTGGTCTCGACGGACTTACTTGCGAATTTGAGAATGAGGAGGAAAATAGAAGGAAAGAAAAATCAAATTGAAATAACTGCAATAATTATATTATGTGGTTTTAAGATATGATTCAATTCTCAATTTTTAAGACTCATTAATTTGATTTAATAGACAATTCTTCTTTTGAATTTCTTAGAACATTTTAACATTCCAGTTTTGGTTAATTTGATG
The DNA here is from genome assembly GCA_947562095.1 of Branchellion lobata. Classification (NCBI taxonomy): domain Eukaryota; kingdom Metazoa; phylum Annelida; class Clitellata; order Hirudinida; family Piscicolidae; genus Branchellion; species Branchellion lobata. Next base: position 347,986 of record OX387256.1, on the reverse strand, counting down.
AAACATTCTTCAATAGTCATTCGTTATAAACTATGACTCAATTCCAAGTTTTTATTTGATTCTATAATTAATTTTTGATTTCTTGCAACAGACATTTGACAGTTCTTATGACATTCGGTTATTGTTTATTTTAATTTTTTAAATTATTATTCCCATTGTTCACCATGTTTTGTGCCATTTCCAGCGTCTGTCTGGATTTGTTTCAATAAAGACTATGAAAAAAAATATAAAAAAAACAAAGATAATAAATCTCAATGTTGTTCATTTACAGATCTGATGTAAGATAAAAACGTATTTTTTTTTAGATTTCGTGCAAAACTTTGAAAAAAAAGATTCTAAAAAATGAAATAAAGTTGATCCTCCTATTGAATACCAAATCCGTTTGTAAGCCATATTTAATAAGAGAGAACATTTTAATTAATTTTCGGAACCATTCTATAATCTCAATTTCTGACTTCAATAAATTCTTCATATTTTTGAATATTAAATGCAACTCAAACACTTTAAAAGTACAGCGCTATACAATAGTCTCTACAGGTGAATACTTCAGGTGTTGAAAAAGGAAAAGAGAAGAAAACAGACGTAACTTTAAATTTACCCAACCAACAAAAAAACCAACTCAAATTTATTTCTTCCATTTCGGAAAATATTCCGGTTCAAACAAAAGTACGGCGTGGTTTCTTCAAGGGCGGTTAGAGCTTGTGATCAAAGGCAATGCAAAAGTTTGAAAGTCCGGGCAAGATCAAACAACCAGCTCCTACAGGTTCCACAACTCTCGGAAATCATATCGACACCTTATCTTCCCAACTGATCAATCATTTATTACTATTTATTATTATTATTTATTATTATTTATTAATTAATTTTAAAAGCTCATATGAAATCTCAGAATAGAATAATTTTGATAAATTTATAATAAAACGTTACATAGGGAAAAACTTAAAAAAACGCAGTTTGAGAGCATTTATCGAACATAATGAGTTGTGATGTTTAAAAGGAAACCTCCAGAATGGTTTAATGGATAGGCTTGTTCAAATGATAGTTCCAGCTTCTGCCTGGAATTAATTCAAATAAAATTGATAAAAAAATTAAACTAACGAATTAACTGCCATTTTTAACTTGTTTATTTATTTTTTCATTTTTATTATTTTTTTTTTCTTCTATTTTTCTATTTTCATCGACCCACTCTCCCACCTCTTTTTTGAATCTCTCACACACCTCTCTTCCAACTCCCTCTGATACCCCCTCCCTCCCCCTTCTTCAACCTCCCCCTCTTCCCCCCCTTCCCTCTTTCCGAACTTGCTTTCACAACTACCTTCTCCACCAAATCATTCTCACTTATCCTCTTTCTTCCTCAGCTTCATCCTTCCTCTTATCCAAACCATTACTAAAGTTTCCTCATCCAACTCTCATTGTAACCTCTCACAGCCACTTCCACACTACATCCAATCTGATAGAAACCTTTGTATAGCGCTGATTAAACATTGTTTAAAAGGGTCTCCTCCACTGCAGGCCTGCTGTCATGGGTGGGTTTCGGACTGACTTTCATGGCTCTTGCCTGCATCTGCATCTGCTTCGTCAGTCCCTACTGGATACAGACCTGGGCCCAGTCGGAAAACGAATTTAAGGTCCTCAGACATTTCAAATGTGTTTTTATTTGACAATTTTTAGTTTTTATTTTACGTTTTTAGACGCTTAATTTATTTATACGAAGGTTTCAAAGAGCCTCACTCCAATTCTCCACCCACTCCTTTCCAACCCATCCACCATTCCATTCCCAAGCACCTCACTTAGTTCCCACCCACCCCAACCCCCCCAACTTCCTCTATCCACTTCATCTATTTCTTTCTCCAATTCACATTTCCCCCCAACTAACTCCCCCATCTCCAATCCACCCCACTAACCCTCCAATACCCACCAACCCTCCAAATACCCACCAACCCTCCAATACCCACCAACCCTCCAATACCCACCAACCCTCCAAATACCCACCAACCCTCAAATACCCACCAACCCTCAAATACCCACCAACCCTCAAATACCCACCAACCCTCCAATACCCACCAACCCTCAAATACCCACCAACCCTCAAATACCCACCAACCCTCAAATACCCACCAACCCTCAAATACCCACCAACCCTCAAATACCCACCAACCCTCAAATACCCACCAACCCTCAAATACCCACCAACCCTCAAATACCCACCAACCCTCAAATACCCACCAACCCTCAAATACCCACCAACCCTCCAAATACCCACCAACCCTCCAAATACCCACCAACCCTCAAATACCCACCAACCCTCAAATACCCACCAACCCTCCAAATACCCACCAACCCCTCAAAATACCCAATCGCCACTCCCGCCAGAACATGGGTCTGTGGCATGCATGTTTCAAGAATTACATGCATTTCAAGGACGACAGTCAGGAGAAATATGACGGCTGTTGGTGGGTACTTGACCGTGAACCCAAGTACTACAAACTCAGAGAATGGCTCACACCACGTAATTCACAAATATTTTTTGAACTTTTTTCTCCTTTTTTTAAAATGATTTTTTGAGTTGTTTTTTTGTTTTTTCAAAAATTTTTTTTTTGAATTTAAAAATAAAATTTATTTGTTTTTTTATGTTTTTTTGGATAATTTGAAAAATATTATAAAATTGTTGTTTCATTTTCCAATAAAACGACGCTGTTTTATAAATATACATAAATAAATGAAATACATAAATACATACAAAAATTCACAAAATAAATTTTTAAAAACATACTTACTCACATAAAAACAATAATATTCCATCCCTTCCACACAACCCCCCCCCCAAACTGATCACCACAGCCTGGTTCATAACGTGTCAGGTGTTGACAGTAGGATGTCTGATTCTGCTGATAGGCTGCGTCATAGTGGCTTGTCTTGTTTTCCTGCATGTGTGCCCACTCATGAACCACGAGTACTTACAAACATACGGAATCTTTGTCGCCGCATCCTTGCTTTTCTTAGTCAGTGAGTGGCGTTGGTGGTGGTTGGGGTGGGTGGGATGGGTGGAATAGGGGTTGGTGGTGGGTGGGGTGTGTGGAATAGGGGTTGGTGGTGGGTGGGGTTGTTGGTGGGTGGAATGGTGAATTTGTTGGTAGTAGTGGTTTTATTGGTGTTTTTTGTTGACATGGCATTTTTTGTTGTTGATGATATTGTCAGCGATGGTGGAGCTGTTGGTTTTTATTGTTTTTATTGTTGCTGTTGCTATGTACCCTTACATGAAACTACTACCGTTATATTTCGGCCTCACCACCACACCACCATTGTCCATCCCATCTTACCAAAGTTCCGAGCAAACATAATCCCATCACCACCCTACACCACCTCCCCATTAACCACCACACCACAAACTTCTTCAAACTACACTACCACAGCGTTGATAACGGTAGTGATAGCCTTGATCTTCGGCATCCAGATGAACGACAGATACTGGTTACCCCGACCGGACCTCAATTACCTCTCATGGGGGTTCGGTTTTCTGATTCTGACCGGGCTTTTCAGCCTAGCAGGGGGAGTCCTGCTGTACAGGGAGGCTGACCGAACTTACGAACAGCTGATACTGAGAGAGAACGAATACATCAAAGAAGCCCTAGAGATGTCTACGTATCAGCTAGAACCTCTCAATCCGCCCCAGCCTCAACCACCCACCTATGAAGACTCGCAACAACCCTCCTCCTACGCCACAGGGTACCCTCAAGCCTCCGCAGCGATGCCTATACACATGGAACCTTCCAGGACTGACTACCCATCGACCTCCGCTGACCCTGGTTTCTCCAACGTCCCCGGACCTTCGAGTTATGGAGGACCATCGAGTTATGGGGGGCCAAGTTATGCGGGTCCCAGCTATGGAGGGCCGAGTTATGGAGGTCCTTCAAGCCAACCTGGTGCCTCTGCTGCAGGAAGCAAGCCAAACGCCCCATCTTACGGAGGAAAAAGCTTCCAACCACAGCTGGATGATGGTGAAGATTTTATCTGAGTTCTTGAGGACTGTTTTGGTACTTCACTATTATTCGCATTTCTATTTATAACTTCAATCACTATTATTAACTTTTCTATTTTTAACTTCACTGAATATTATTAACTTTTCTATTTTTAACTTCAATGACTATTATTAACCTTTCTATTTTTAACTTTCATTACTATAATCAACCTTTTTATTCCACTTTTACCACTATTATGAACTTTTTTATTTCAATTTTGAGGGCTATTTATAACTTTTTTTCTTTTTTTTTCCTAAATGCCTTTGAAGCATCTTTATTTTTGTAATTATTATATATCTTTGATACAAAAAAACCATTTCCTAGCCGATGTTTTTAAATATTTGTATTTAACGATATTTACTTTTTAGCATTTGTCATAAGCCTAAAGAAAAGCTGTATTTTCAAAAACTGAATAAACAAGTTATAAAAAAAAAGAAAAAAAATTATAAAATGAAATATTTCCCATGAAATTCTTTTGAAAATAAAGAAGATTTGAATTTTTATTTTTTTTTAAATCAAGCGCTTCATGTAACTTTCCGCTCGATTTGTTGTTTAGTGAGAGCGTTGGCGTATTGGAATTCCTCCTGAGAGCGCTCATGTTCGGCCATGTCGAGAGCCACCTCACAACTCTGACTGACCACTGTTTCCTGGTCTTTGTGGTACTCCTTCAACGCTTCCACACACTTCTCCGAGGCGATTGAGCCTGAGATCAATCATCACTTTTTATTCAAACTAGTCAAAGAATTTTTGTAGCGCTGAGTTACGCTGTTTTGAGGCGCTTAACCAATTTTAAAGTAATGCAGTATAATACTCTATTTAACTTTTAAACTGAAAAAAATATTGCGTCATAATGACCTGAAAATTGAGACTTTAATGGAAGGAACAAAGCCACCACGAACATGGAGTTCAACCACCACAAAGCAAAAACTCCACAATCCAGCAAAAAACTCCACAATCCAGCAAAAAACTCCAAAATCCAGCAAAAAACTCCACAATCCAGCAAAAAACTCCACAATCCAGCAAAAAACTCCACAATCCAGCAAAAAAACTCCACAATCCAGCAAAAAACTCCACAATCCAGCAAAAAACTCCACAATCCAGCAAAAAACTCCACAATCCAGCAAAAAACTCCACAATCCAGCAAAAAACTCCACAATCCAGCAAAAAACTCCACAATCCAGCAAAAAACTCCACAATCCAGCAAAAAACTCCACAATCCAGCAAAAAACTCCACAATCCAGCAAAAAACTCCACAATTTAGCAAAAATGTAAATTTCTCAAACCCACCACCACAAACTTTAAAAACCACCATGAAAATCCCCCAAAACTCAAAGCCACCACCACGAACCGAGAGCTTCGGCGCACTCATGCCTGACCATGGGGCTTTCGGAAGGATCCTTGAGTCGTTGGAGCAGTCCCTCGGTGGCATGGGGGTCTTGCATCTGACCCAGCACGTAGGCGATCTCGTGCTTGAACAGGGCTCCATCACACTCTAGACCTGCGTTGTGTGGGGTGTTGTTGTGGGGTGTTTTGTGTTGGAGTGTTGTGTGTAAGAGTACGTTGTAGGGGTGGAATGTTGTTGTAGTGGTGTGTGGAGTTGGTTTTGTGATGGCTGGTGAATGTTTGGGTGTTGTGATGGGAGGCGGCAGTGGTGGTGTGGTGGATTACGAAGTAGTAAAAGTGTACATTTTTGGTTAGATTAGAGTTTATTAATGAGATTAGATTTCATAAGCTTGAATCAGATAAGATAATATAAAAATAGTCGGAGAAAAGTGGATTAGAGTTATTTTAAAAACTGATTTTTGCCAAACTTATTTATATAGAGCTCGAAAATGAAAAAACCGAAATTGAAAGCTGCGGTCGTTAGTGTTACCTTTGACTAAACCTGCCACAGCGTCAGATCCTCCAATATTCCTGAGAGCAAACATGGCTTTGTACCTGGCGGGGTGGAATGGTGGTTGAGATTTTGATGGTGATGGTGATGGGAAGTTGGTGGTGGTGGTAACATGAGTGGTGACGATGGTGATGATGGATGAATTGTGGTTGCGGTGGTGAAATTTGAATGTGGGGCGGTGGAAATGATAGCAGCAATTGAAGTTTAGTGGCGCTGGTGAAAGTTTGAATAGTGGTGGTGATGGTGGTAGAAACTTTAGTAGTAGTAGTAGTAGTAGTAGTAGTAGTAGTAGTAGTAGTACTAGTAGTAGTAGTAGTAGTAGTAGCAGTAGTAGTAGTAGTAGTAGTAGTAGTAGTAGCAGTAGTAGTAGTAGTAGTAGTAGTAGTAGCAGTAGTAGTAGTAGTAGTAGTAGTAGTAGTAGTAGCAGTAGTAGCAGTAGTAGTAGTAGTAGTAGTAGTAGTAGAAGTAGTAGTAGTAGTAGTAGTAGTAGAAGTAGTAGTAGTAGTAGTAGTAGTAGTAGTAGTAGTAGTAGTAGTAGTAGTAGTAGTAGTAGTAGTAGTAGTAGTAGTAGTAGTAGTAGTAGTAGTAGTAGTAGTAGTAGTAGTAGTAGTAGTAGTAGTAGTAGTAGTAGTAGTAGTAGTAGTAGTAGTAGTAGTAGTAGTAGTAGTAGTAGTAGTAGTAGTAGTAGTAGTAGTAGTAGTAGTAGTAGTAGTAGTAGTAGTAGTAGTAGTAGTAGTAGTAGTAGTAGTAGTAGTAGTAGCAGCAGTAGAAATTGTAGTAAAGGACCTTTCAAAGAGACTCAGGTCTTGATTGAGGAGGTTTTCACACAGCTGTGGAACATGTTTTATTGTTGAGGGAGGAGCTGGAAGGAATATTAATGACAAGTGGGAAATTGTTTTCAAATATTTTCACAAACTTTTAAAGATTTCAGCTTTTTTTAGTTTTTAATTTAATTAAAAAATCAATTTTTACCTGCTTTTATTTTTTTTTTCAAATTTAATTTTCTGAATATTAACATTTTTCACTTATTTTTTTAATTATTGGATATCCAACCGGAAATCCTTTGTTGCAAACATTTTTACTTATTGGAATTTGAAATACCTGGATCAATTGACATGTACACAATTTCTCCTTTATTCCCTTCTCCTCCTTCTTTCAATCTTTCATCTTTTAATTTTTCTTCCTTCATCCATTCTATCCTTTCCAATGCCAGCTTACATGTTTCTGAAATCTATGGTTTATGAAACACATCGCTGTAAAAATCTTTACTGATATACATATCTTTTATCCATGATAATAATAATAATAATAATAATAATAATAATAATAATAATAATAATAATAATACTGAAATTATCAATATTATTATTGTTAGTATTATTTAAGTATGATTAGTTAATCAAGATTAAGTTACCTCCCTTATGGGACTGTTAGCATTCTTCTTGATGACCTCAATAGCTGACTGACATCCAATGGCTCCTAAGGCTTCTCCTGAAAATAATATTTTTTTCACAAAAACAATCTATTTAATAATTTTATAAAACGCACTTTCCCCATCGCTAACATACAATAATTAGAGAATTTAACTCAAATATTCATACCTAGTTCATTGTATACTTTCACGAATTATTTTAAATACACATTGGATATTATGCATTATTATTTTATATTTACTTCAGAGTCGCAACAATAAGAAGACCGACCAGCTTCATGTCTCACGATGGTTTCTTGTTTTTCATCTTCGAGAACTTCTATCAAAAATTTTACAGCATAGTCGTCTTGCATCTGGCCCAAACAATATGCCAGTTCATGCTTCAGAAGAACAGAATCGTCATTAAAACACCTCGATATGCTATCAATGGCTTGACGGCCTCCAAGATTTCTCAAAGTGAAAAGAGCTCTAAATCTATCCGAAATTGAATTTTTATTATTTTCTAACGCTTCTGTAACTTTAAACAAAGCTTCCGCAGATTCTATAGGTGGCATGATTGGCTTTAAATTAAAAAAAAAACGGGCAGTGAACATTAATTTTCTACAAAAAATATTTCAAATAATAAATATTTTAAAAAAATTTTTAAATTGAAATTTAAAACTATTAAACGTATACATGTAAATTAAAAATTATGAAAAATAAAATATATTTATATTTTTTAAATAGCCTTCAATGAAACGAATCCGGATAAATGCTGGAAATGGCACAAAAAATGGTGAACAATCAAAATGAAAGAAAAAATTAAAATCAACAATAACTGAATGTCATAAGAACTGTCAATTGTCTGTTGCAAGAAATCAAAAATTAACTATAGAATCAAACTTATGAATCTCAAAAATTTAGAGTTGAGTCATAGTTTATATTGAATGACTATTGAAGAATGTTTAATAAGGTTAATCTAAACTGGAATGTTAAAAGGTTCTAAGAAAGTCAAAAGTAGATTTGTCTATTAAATCAAATTAATGAGTCTTAAAAATTGGGAACTGAATCGTATCTTAAAACCTCCTAACATTATTATTGGAAAGTTATTTCAAGTTATTTCTTCTTTTCTTCTATTTTCCTTCTCATATTCATAAAAAAAGTCTAGATACCACAATTCCTTGCAATGCTTTCAACACTCGCTCACTATCTCGTTTTTTAAGTTGTCAAACGATATTCTTATAGCTGATTGGTTGACGATTTCACTGCAATGTCTTTTTCTTTTTCAGCCATTTTTCAATTTCACAGTTAAGTCTGTCTGAATACCACACTTTTTTGCAATGCATTTCAACACTCGTTCACTTTCTTGTTGAGTAAGTTGGAAAACGGTATTCATGTAGGCATTGGTTGACGATTTTACTGCAATGTCCGTATTTCAAACGAGAAAATGACGGATTTGGCAATCTCTTGAAAATCTTTTCAAAATCTTTGCGATCACCAAAAATTATAACTCTGAGATAAATTAACTTATTTGAAATTGATATTTGAAAGTTTATATTCCAAATAGTTTATAAAAATAAATAAATTTAAATAAAGTAAATTGAAGTGACGGCCATACACGCTTTCGCGAAACCGGAAACAGGTTCGATAGAGAACGAGCTAGATGTTTTGTTGAAAAAATTTGTAGAATGAAATGAGTAAATTATGAATACTATCATCAAGTTGTAAAAGGCCATGTTAGCAATGAGAGTATAATGATTGAGAGTGTCGAATGCCTTAGAGAAATTTAAAGCAATAAGACGTACAAATTTGTTAAAGAGAGGTTATGACAGAAGTTAGGCAAATCGTGGCTGAAACGGGTGAGCCAGTTGGCTTGAAGGTAAATTGGTCATCAAAACTAGACTTGATGAGGGGGTTAGTTAAACAAGGGTAGATATGGTCTTTAACTGTGTATTTTTCTAGAATTCGAAAAAGA
>OX387256.1:326187-333687 GCA_947562095.1 Branchellion lobata | reverse complement strand
TATGCTTATACAGGTGTGCTGGAACGAACATTCTTTAAGTTCCTGTTAATTTCTGATGCTTCATCATAATGTTGTTCAATTTCTTCACTTATCATCTTTCCCAGCATCCAATCAATCAACCACGCCGACCAATCACAATCAACTAATCACACAAGCCTAATATCCAATCACCTTCAACTTCACCAACCAATCACAGCTACTACAGCGGATACTCGAAGCGTAGTGGAGGGCAGCACTCACGGGGGCGTGACCAACCCATCAATAGGCCCTTCCATTGGAGAAATGTCTTTGGCAATGACCAATAGCCTTTCAGCTAGTGGCAGTCACCTTGAAAGGGTTGGAGTGATCAGAGAGGATTGCGGAGATAGGTGGGTTGTTCATTTCCAATCTTTTTTGGTTTTAATTATTTTCTAAAATGATCAAACACCATCTTGGTTTCATTGCTGGTTTATCTAACTTCATTCCACCAAATCATCCACCACAACCCACCCAACCACAAACCACCACAACCCACCCAACCACAAACCACCACAACCCACCCACCCACAAACCACCACAACCCACCCAACCAAAAACCTCCACAACCCACCACTACACCACTACCACCACCACTACACCACTACCACCACCACCACCACTCCAGAGATTCAGCCTCTCACAGAGCCATGGCGGGCTCGTGTGTGGCAGAAAGCCTTTCGGGCAGCCTCCTCGGCACCACCTTCCACAACAGGTCTTTGTGGCGAAAAAAGTTTTTTGTTTTTTTTTTTTAATTTTTTTTTTTCGTTTTTTTTTTAAGTTTAATTTTTTTTTTCAAGATTTTTCCACAATTTTTTTGCGAGATTTCAAAACTGTTTTTAAAGGGTTTTTCTGTTTTTTTTTTTTTTTTTTCAATTTTTTTCTTCTTTCTTTTTTATTTTTTTCTTTTAATTTTTTATTTATTTTTATGGAACTAACAATAACCATCCGTTTCAACTCTTTTAATATCACTTCTTTCAACACCTCTTCCACCCACTTCCACCCTCTCTCCCCCCCCCCATAACCTCCCTTCCCTTCCCCCTTTCCCCCCCTCCATAACCTCCTTTCCCTTCCTCCACATAACCTCCCTCCCTCCCCCCCCCCCCCTTCACATAACCTCCCCCCCTTTCAAACCCACTCAGACTGGAGGTGCAGGCGGAAGTGACAGTCCTTCCTTGCAACAACAACGTCAACAACAACATCAACAACAACATCAACAACAACATCAACAACAATAACAACATCAACAACAACAACCTCAACAACAATAACAACAACATCAACAACAATAACAACAAGAGAGCCTCTTTCTCAAGCGACTCAAACAACAACAACCTCGACAACAAATCTGACCTCTGCGACAATCTCAGCGTTGTCGTCATTGACAACAACAATCACCTCAGTAACAACAAAAATAACAACCATAATAACAATCATCATAATAACAACAATCATAATAATAATAGTAATAGTAGTAGTAATAATAATAATAATAATAATAATTACAACAACAACAATACCCGTTACAGCAACCACCCTAGCAATAATAACTTTAACAACACCCATAGCAACAATAACAACAACAACAATAATAATAATAATCATAACATTAATAATAATCACAAAAACATTTACCAAAATAACAACAACTACCACACATCCCATCACCCTTGCATCAAAAATGCTAACAGCTATGTTTTCATACACAAAAATTATATAAGCAACAACAACGACAAAAATAATACTAACAATAACAACAATAATAATAATAATAATAATAATAATAATAATACTAATAATAATAATAATAATAATAATAATAATAATAATAATAATAATAATAATGGTTCAAATTATTTTTCTTCTCCCGACCATGGAAACCTTTTCAAGTCCGCCCTCACAACGTGCGTGATTTAAAAAAAATAATTTCATATTTTATTTAAAAAAAATATTTTTAATAAAAATAAAATTTTATTTATTCAAAATTTTTTTAAAAATTATTTAAATATAAATCTAAAAAAGCATTTTAATCAAAATTTAAAAACTGATTTCATTTTGTCTGAGTGCTTTTCTTGGCACTACAAATTATTATTATTATTATTATTATTATTGTTATTAATATTGTTATTATTATTATTATTAATATTATTATTATTATTATTATTATCATTATTATTATTATTATTATTATTATTATTATTATTTAAAAAAATCTGTTATTACTCTGATTATCATTTCTTATAATTATTGTTTTTTATTCATATTATATTATTGTCTTTATCGCTCTTAACTAGGTTATCAATAATAATTTTATTTTTCTTTTTAATTTCTTCGATATCATTAATAATTTCATTAATATTATTTATTTATCAATAATATTTTTTTATTTATTTAGAAACAAATGTTTGAAATATTATTATTATTCTTGCACACGAACATCTCTGCAATGTTCAACATTGTGATCCTTTTATTGGCTTTTTATTATCTTTTTCTTAACTACAAATTGATGTTTTGGAATCGGTTCACATCGGAGTGGAAGTTCACTTTTAAAAACCAAAAGTTAATTTCGTTTTCAACTTTTCAACTCGCAGACAGCAATCGCCTTCTTCCTCTTCCTTCTTCTCCTCCTTCTCTTCTTCTCACCACCAAAACCCCCAAAAATCGTTAGCAGACTGCCAGACAGATCAGAAGCTACAGAAACAAAACAGTTACAACAACAACAACAACAACAACAGTAAAAGCCACAACACAACAATCAACCTTGCAACATCTGTTATCACCAAACAATACGTCAACAAAAAAACCAGCAGTAGCAATCATGCCTCGACCACAAGATCATTATCATCATCGACAGAAGCGCCATCATCTTCTTCTTCTTCTTCTTCTTCCTCTTCCTCAGCGTTGCGTTCAAGTTTTCAACGTTACGGCTCACCACCCACGGTTCGTAGTGTAAGTTTCAAGACCATAGACGTTACTTCTATTAATGAACAAAAAAATTACGCGCTTCATGAAGCCGTTGATTGTGGAGTTACTGATGACAGGTGTGGTAGAAGCGTTTTTGAATATGGTAGCAGCAGCAGCAGTGGGGGTATTTGTGGTGGTAGTTGTGGCGGGAGTTGCGGTGGTGGTGGTGGTGGTGGTGGTGATGGTAGTAGTGGTGGTGGTGGTGGTGATGGTAGTAGTGGTGGTGGTGGTGGTGGTGGTGGTGGTGGTGGTGGTGGTGGTGGTGATAGTGGTGATAGTGGTGGTAGTGGTATTAGATGTGGCGGTAGCGGCTTTGTTGTGCGTGGTAACACGGTTGAAAAGAGCGAGTGTGGTGGCGGTGGTAGCGGTGGCGGTGGTAGCGGTGGCGGTGGTAGCGGTGGTGGCAAGAAGGGCAAGCAGGCTGGCAAGAAGCAAAGCATGAGTGTGGGTGACTCCATCGACGAGGAGAGCAGCAGTTACAACAACAGCGTTCACAGTCTCATCAGCAGGAAGGCCAGCTACCAGCAGCTCAAGCAGCCCCTGGTCAGCTGCTTTCCAGCTGGCAGTGACATCTTCTCTATGGTCAAAGCCGTCATGGCTGATAGGCCACTCACCGCCACGCCACTAGGCGACCAGTGTCGACATGGCGACAGAAGCTGTTTGAAGCAGACCACCTCAAGTGTTTCTTCAGCCAACCAACCACCCCTCCAACGGTCCTCCTCCAACGTTTTCGACTCTCAAGATAACGTTGACGTCTGCTTCGGTGGTGGTGGTGGTGGTGGTGGTGGTGGTGGTGGTGGTGGTGGTGGTGGTGGCAGTGGTGGTGGTAGAGGTGGTAGTGGTGGTGGTAGTGGTGGTGGTGGTGGGGGTGAGTGTAACGTCCATTGCGACAATAGAAGCGTCAATCGTTCGGAGTGGCCCAAATCAAACGACAATGTTGGCGATTGTGGCGAAAAGAAACACGGAGGTGGCTGCAACGAGGGAGTGGTGTTCGATGTGGAAGCAGGCGAGGGAAGGAGCAACAAATTCAGCTACAAACCCACCACCTCCAAGCCACTGCCCTTCATCCCATGTCGTCTGCACACCGAAGCTACCGGCAGAAGTGGCTACAATGCCGCTTCAACTGCCACCGCTTCACCAACCGCCAATTTATCTAGCGCCAACTCTAAAACTAGCCCCAATTTGTTACAAAGTTACAGTTCTTGTGAGCATGGAGGCGTGAACGACAAGCTCAAAAGGTCTTCTGTTATAGGCATTGAAAAAGCTAAGGAGGATTGCTGAGTGGCTGGGCTGGTGAGGGTGGTGTGATGGTGGAAATGGTGGTGGTGATGATGATGATGATGGGAATGATAATGATGGTGATGATGATGATGATGATGATGATGATGATGATGATGATGATGGGAATGATAATGATGAGGATGATGATGATGATGATGATGATGATGGTAATGATGATGATGATGAGGATGATGATGATGCTGATGATGCTTTGAGGCATCTTTGATGATGGGCTGACTTGAGTAGCTTGATCACTCCGCACCGTCTTCTTCCTTCCTCTCTTTTTCTTTTCTTTTTTCTCACTTTTTATTTTCATTTTTTTCTTTATCCTTCTCCTCTTCTCTTTCCTTCTTCTCTTCTTTTTCCTTCTTTTTTTTTTCTTCCTCTTCTTCTCCTTTTTCTTTTTCCTTGTCTTCTTCCTCTTCTTCCTCTTCTTCTTCCTCTTCTTCCTCTTCTTTTTCCGAGATATATGGACAAGCTTTCTAAGGTAACCTTCGTGATTTTGACTTTTCCGCCGTCGTTTGAGTTTGGCATCCTTGTGAACGAAATGATTTTCAGTGATCGTTAATTTGATACTACAGTCCGTTTTAAGTTTACATTCTTCAAACCTTTGTTTTTGACTAATCACCAGACGATTGCTTGCAATATACACGTACGCACACACACACACACACACACACACACACACACACACACACACACACACATCAAATTTGACATCTTGAAGCTTAGCGGCTTCATACGTTGAAAATTGAAGAGGTTGACGCAGCAATTCAAAATATATTTTGTAAACCTCGGGTGTCATTGTCCTTCGGTTGATACACTCCCATCGCTCTCTGTTATTAATTAATTAATTCATTCATTCATTAGGTCATTCATCAGTTGGTTAATTAATCAATTCATTCATTCATTAGGTCATTCATCAGTTGGTTAATTAATTAATTCATTCATTCATTAGGTCATTCATCAGTTGGTTAATTAATTAATCAATTCATTCATTCATTAGGTCATTCATCAGTTGGTTAATTAATTAATTAATTCATTCATTCATTAGGTCATTCATCAGTTGGTTAATTAATTAATCAATTCATTCATTCATTAGGTCATTCATCAGTTGGTTAATTAATTAATCAATTCATTCATTCATTCATTAGTTAATTAATTAATCATCTCATTCATTCATCAGTTAATTCATTCATTCATTAGGGGATTGATTAGTTAGTTAATTAATCAATTCATTCATTCATTAGTTAGTTAATTAATAAATTCATTCATTCATTAGTTAATTAACCAATTCATTCATTCGTTAGTTAATTAATTAATCAATTCATTCATTAGGTCGTTCATCAGTTAATTCTTCAATCAATTCATTAATCAATTCATTAATTAATTCATTAATTAACTCATTAATTAACTCATTAATTCGTTAATTCACTGAATCGTTCAATCACCAATTCATTTAAAGTCGCCATAAAGCTTTTTTGATTTAATTTCTTCTAATATTCGCTTATTGAGTTGGCCTGACTTTAGTGATACACAACCAGAACATAGCTTATCGATCTTCCTATTCCATTCAACTTGGGCAAACATTTCTCTTAAATTCAAATAATTTTCAACTTTTTAATTTTTATTCACTCATTTAATCACCAAATGATCATACGATGGAATCAACACCCTTTTAATTAGTATTTTTTCACACTCATCATCCATTGACTTTCATTTTTTGTGAATTTGAAATAAAGTGATTCAGAGAAGATTAATTCAGAATATAAGGATAAAAATAGGCTGTAAAATTATAAAAAAATATAAAAAATTAAATAAAAAAAATTTCTATGAATTAAATTAATAATTAAAAAATTATTCGAATTAAATTAATAATTAAAAAATTATATGAAGATGACAATTCATTCACCGTCGAATTGTTCATTTAAATTTAAATTTTTATGAAAATTTAAGCTTGATTAAAAGTTCAAACAGGAGTAGCTTATTTTATTGGTTATGATACGATGTGAGGCTGTCTTGTCTTTCAAGCCACCCCCCCACCACTCCTACATCCCTTCCACCACCATCACAATCCACCTCTACTTCCTCCACCACTCCACCTCACTCCATCCTTCCGCATTCCACCAAACTCATCCACCACACCCCCTCCACACTCCACACCCGTCTTCACTCCAACGCTCGCATGGAGCACCTATGGCCCGCAAACAAATGGGGTCAATGACCTTTTTAATTCCATTTTCTTCATTTCTGCTCCATTTTAGCTATTTTAATTTTTCTTAGCTATTTAATTGTTACCACTTACTTTTTTCAATAGTATTTTTTTATTTTTTTGTTATTTAAAGTTACGCTGTTTTTATTTTTATTTTATTTTTCTTTGTTTTACCATCATATATTTTTTTCTTCGTCTAGATTCACTTTTTGCCTACAACCATGCTCCTGGAGGGATGTGGGAATGAGCATCCCACGTGGTTACTAATCTGCTGCAAATGATTAAATAATTGATAAATTTATTAAACCAAATAAATTTATAAACAATTATTTCGTTTAATTAGTAAATTATATAATTAAATAAATTAATTCTTATAATAAAAAACTGATGGAAACTCGTCATTGGTCGAGTGGTTCAACCACAAGAGGCGCTGTGAATAAAAATGACTCCAAGCGTGCGGTTATATATATGTATGTGGAGATTCATAAATATTAAGCGCTATAAAAATTATTTGTTTAGCGCAGGATTTCGAAACATTTATGAGTTTATTGAAGCAACTTTTGAAAGAATGAAATAATATATGAAAAAGTCATCTTAAAGACGTGATAACTCCGAAATGTGAAGAATCGTCAACAGACCAATTTAAATGTATTACCGACAATATCAAATCAAATTATTCATTTTTAAAATAATAAATACTAACATTTATAAATATTAATTTCAGAAATGTTTTTATTTTACTATAATTAATTTTAAAGATAATACGTCCTAAAATGATACAAATTGATATTCAGATGTGATTTATTTTGCACAATGTCACAAGGTTACAAGCATGAGTATTGTACGCAACACACCTTATTGCCGTGTCGTCACGCTCTGTTGAAATGGCGGACTTAAAAATTTCCACTTGTTATTCAAAATCATACTTGTTACAATTATTAACAATAATTTAAAATTTAAAAATATATAAAAATATTTTTTTAATATTATAGTCATTGGCATTATTAATGTCAATTTTTATCATTAGT
>OX387256.1:306020-318487 GCA_947562095.1 Branchellion lobata | reverse complement strand
GTAGTGATAGTAGTAGTAGTAGTAGTAGTAGTAGTAGTAGTGTAGTAGTAGTAGTAGTAGTAGTAGTAGTAGTAGTAGTAGTAGTAGTAGTAGTAGTAGTAGTAGTAGTAGTAGTAGTAGTAGTAGTAGTAGTAGTAGTAGTAGTAGTAGTAGTAGTAGTAGTATTAGTAGTAGTAGTAGTAGTAGTAGTAGTAGTAGTAGTAGTAGTAGTAGTAGTAGTAGTAGTAGTGGGATGCAGTGGTTGAATGAGCCTACAGGGTGGTGGTGGTGGTGGAGAGGAGGAAGTCCCCGTGAACAAGGTAACAAATCAATAACCTGTATTCCAGCTGCGAGAAACTCCATTCACCCATGCATTCATGCATTCACTCGTCTGTTCTTTCGTTCATGCATTCATTCGTCTGTTCTTCCATTCATGCATTCATTCATTTATTTCCTATTATCTGCATCCACTAATTTCAACGGCACGCATGCATGCATTCATTCAATCACACATGCATAAATGCATCCATACTTATTCTAAAACTCCACAATTTTAAAACATACTCACACAGAACCTGCAAACGTGAAAACCTACCCAGCGCAAGCTTACACCTACACACATCCACATCAACAAAATTTACACGCACACACACACACACACTCGCCCACGCATGCGTAATTGGTCTACAAATTTCTTCCTAGTTTGGTGATATAAACATTATGAAAATAATATTAATTTGATGTCTCCATTGTGCATCACACAAGTTAACATCCTCCTCTTCTTCTTCTTCTTCTTCTTTTTCTTTATCACCATCATCATCATCATCATCATCATCATCTTCTTCTTCTTCTTCTTCTTCTTCTTCTTCTTCTTCTTCTTCTTCCTCCTCCTCCTCCTCCTCCTCCTCCTCCTCCTCCTCCTCAAAAACACATAGGCACAAACGAAGCCACGAAGTTCATGCTGTCGCTTTTGTAGCAGCCATCGGTCACCATCCTCTTCCCTCCATCATCCCTCCCACCACCATCCCCACCCTTTCGACCCTCCTTCTTCTCTTCTTCCTCCTCTTCCTCTTCATCCTCCTCCTCCTCCTCTTCTTCCTCCTCTTCTTCCTCCTCCTCTTCCTCCTCCTGCTCGTTAATGGGAGTTTGATTGGAGGCATCATCGTCGAATTGTGAAAGAGGAGAAGCGGGAAGGGAGGCTGAGTGGAAGGATGACGAGGCGGGTGGTGATGATGAAGACGACGCCAATGACGCGGGCGATGGTGATGATGATGATGACAGGTGTTTGTGGGCTAGTTGCAGATGCAGAGGGCACGGGTTGTAGGAGGCTTTGGGACAAATCACTTCACCCGTCTTGGAACTGTGGTACAACACACCACAACACAGTCTGTAGCTGTGGTGGTGGTTGTGAAAGGGTGGTTATGATGATGGTTATGATGGTGGTAGAGTTGTGAGGGTGGTTGTAATACGAATAACGATGGGTGTTGTGGTGATTGGGGTTACTGCTACAAACACTATATTGTTTTTGGCAGTAGTAACAGCAGTAACTGCAGTACTAGGAGTAGTAGTAGTAGTAGTAGTAGTAGTAGTAGCAGCAGTAGCAGTAGTAGTAGTAGTAGTAGTAGTAGTAGTAGTAGTAGTAGTAGTAGTAGTAGTAGTAGTAGTAGTAGTGATAGTAGTAGTAGTAGTAGTAGTAGTAGTAGTAGTAGTAGTAGTAGTAGAAGTAGTAGTAGTAGTAGTAGTAGTAGTAGTAGTAGTAGTAGTAGTAGTAGTAGTAGTAGTAGTAGTAGTAGTAGCAGTAGTAGTGATAGTAGTAGTAGTAGTAATAGTAGCAGTCGTAGTAGTAGTAGTAGTAGTAGTAGTAGTGATGGGAGGTTGCAAGTGCTCAGATGGTGAGTTATCTTGTTTGTGCAGATTGCTAACAAGACTGTAAAAACAAGAATAATGAGAATTGAAGATGATCATGTGAATAATAATAATAATAGAAAATGATAAAATGAATAATAATAATAATAATAATAATAATAATAATAATAATAATAATAATAATAATAATACTAATAATAATAATAATAATTCATATTAATGGTTTTGTTGGTAGTCTTATTCACCAAAATAGAGTTGATTAGTAACAAGAAAAACAAACAATCTAGATTGAAAATAGATTAAATAATAAAAATAATAATAAAATAAAAATAATAAAAACATTCAAAACAAAAGAATAAACATAATAAAAGATTATAATTTAAATAATAATAATAATAATAATAATAATAATAATAATAATAATAATGATAAAAATAAAAATATAAATAATAAAAATAAAAATAATAATGATAAAAATAAAAATAATAATAATTGATGAACATAATAAAGAGAGGAATTATTCAAATTGATGATATAAATAGCATGATAAGGCAGAGCTAGGAGTAAGGTTGGCATGTGAAGGTTGACTGGGTGCAAGCTCTCATTGTTGCTGTTTTTATTATTTTTTAGTTGTTTCTGTTATTATTATTGTTGTTGTTGTTGTTAGGACTGTTATTGTTCCTGTTTTTATTATTTTTTTATTGTTCCTGTTATTATTATTTTTATTTTTTAGGTGTTATTGTTGCTGTTGTTATTATTATTCAATTGTTCCTGTTATTATTATTATTGTTGTTGTTAGGGCTGTTATTGTTGTTGTTTTTGTTAAGTTCTGATTGTTGCTCTTATTTTGTTATAATACATAACATTGGTATCATCACTTTTGTTATTATTTATAATTTTTATTTAAATCTTCATGTGCATTCATATTTTCAACATTAACCTTGAAACAATAGCAATTATTATTATTATTATTACTATTATTATTATTATTATTATTATTATTATTATTATTATTATTATTATCATTATTATTATTATTATTATTATTATTATTATTACTATTATTAGTATTATTACTATTATTATCATTATTATTATTATTATTATTATTATTATTATTATTATTATTATTATTATTATTATCATTATTATTATTATTACCAGTAAACTACTAATAATAGTATCTATACTACCATCACTACTCATTCTGCCATACACACAATTACTTGTGTGATTTTTTACATTTTTAATAATAATAATAATAATAATAATAATAATAATAATAATAATAATAATAACGTACTCCTATTTGCCACCAAAAGCACTCGCAGTCCACAATCATTTGTACAAAAACCCTTTTTGTAGCGTAATATTTTTAAATTTTATTTTCACTTGTTTCCATATGATAGTTTTGATGATACTACATATACTCAAATACGATATAAGCTTCAATTTCCTTTTTTTTTCTTCTTTTTTTAAATTTCTTCAATTCATTCCATTTTCTCAGCCCTTATTTATTTTATTAAAATTTTTTTTTTCCGAATTTTTCTTAAACTTAATTTATTTCTCAGTTCTTTGTTAATTTTTTCTAATTTTATTTTCGAACGAATCCAATCCTTCAGCCTCATACTGCTCGGACCTTTTTATCATTCCCACCATTATTTAGCTGCTTCCAAACATTCGTATTTGATGAAATAATTCTACTTTTGCGACTTTTCAAAAAAAAACTCATTTTCTTCACGTTATCATAATTACTTGTTCTCACATCGAAAATAATATTTTTTTATTATTGATAGCACATCTTTTTTGTCCTCCTTATCATTTTTTTCACTCCTCTCACATTCCAACGTTTCATATTTCCTGCATACTGTCCATTAGTTTTACACATTTTCTCTCTACACATCACTTTTTGTTTTCTTCGAAAAATCATCCATTGCTTTTTCATTGTTTTGCGTCAGCTTCTGCAACAGCCAAAAAACTTTTTTAAATCCACAAAACCCATAAAAAAAGATAGACAAAAAAATTAGAAAAACTTATAAAGATTAAAAAATTTTTGAAAAATCATTGAAAAACTTATAAAAAATGTGAAAAATGTTTCCTTCAGCGCCTTTTCAGCGGTGCACGTTGGAGGCGCTATGCAGGGAAGAGGAATACGAAATGTAAAAATCTGAAAAAATAAGAATAATAAAAAGAATAAAATAATGAAAATAATAGAAATAATGAAAATAATAAAAATAATAAAAAAATATTTTTATGCGAAAATGAAGAACTTGTACGTATCAGAAAAATGACTGAAATATAAAAATACAAAAAAGAAAATGATATTAATAAGGTAAAAATTTATTAATAAAAAAATAAGAAAGCTATCGAATTGATGTGATATACATGTGTGTTATAAAAATGATTTAAAAAACATAAAAAAGTTATAAATGCATATATATATATATATATATATATATATATCTGCATGTGTTGTGTTTTCTTTTACAGAAAACACACACACACACACACACACACACACACACCCACACACACACACACACACACACCCACACACACACACACACACACACACACACACACACACACACACACACACACACACACACACACACACACACACACACACACATACACACACACACACACACACACACACACGATTGTAATAAAGACGAAATAAACAAAAACAGAACGTTCACAGAAATACAATAAAAATACAAAAAAAAACACAAAAGGTATAACAGAAAACATTACAGAAAAAAATAAAAGAATAATAGAAAAATAGTACAGAACAAAGAACAACAAACAGACCAATACAAAATACAAGGAACAGCACAAAACAAAGAAAGAACAACGGAAAAAAGCACTGAAAAACACAAACAACAACAACACGGAATAGGACAAACAACAACACGGAATAGGACAAAGAAGCACACGGAATAGGACAAAAGAGAACACAGACAGGCGGCTGATTGATGGTGGTTAACACGAGGCCGACCTACCGCATCCTACCATCCTCACTAACGTCGAATGATTAAACAGTCACACATTATGTATGGTGCCTTGAGTGTGGGCGGGCGAAAAATAAGATTGAAAAATGAATGGAATTTAACAATGTGAGAGATAATGATGATTAAGAAAGATTATTATAACAATATGAAAGATAATGAGATAAGTAGAGAAAGTATGATGAGATAAGTAGAGAAAGTATGATGAGATAAGTAGAGAAAGTATGATGAGATAATAAGAAAATAGATGATATAAATATGAAAAATAATGAAAAAAATAAGAAAAATAATGAAATAAATATGAAAAATAATGAAATAAATATGAAAAATAGAAAAATAAAAATGAAAAATAATGAAATAAATATGAAAAATAATGAAAAAAATAAGAAAAATAATGAAAAAAATAAGAAAAATTATGAAATAAATAAGAAAAATAATGAAATAAATATGAAAAATAATGAAATAAATATGAAAAATAAAAAAATAAATATGAAAAATAAAGAAATAAATATGAAACATAGGCTGAAATGAAGCGCCTCAGACGCTTGCTTTGGCGCTCTGCGAATCACAACGATCACATCCTGAACAAAGTTAATTGAATGGAAAAATAAACAATAATAAATAATAAATAAACAATAATAAATAATAAATAAACAATAACACATGTTATTATCATTATTATTATTATTATTCACTCGTTATCTCTATTTAATAAACAAAAACTTATCGTAATGTACATGATAATAAAAATAATATACGTTAACTAATAAATCAATATGGAATGGAAATAAACGCTTTAAAGCTATAAATACATCATACATACATACATACATACATACATACATACATACATACATACATACATACACGCACGCACGCACGCACGCACGCACACACACACACACACACACACACACACACACACACACACACACACACACACACACACACACACACACACACACACACACACACACACACACACACACACACACACACACACACACACACACACACACACACACACACACACACACACACACACACACACACACACACACACACACACACACACACACACACACACACACACACACACACACACACACACACACACACACACACACACACACATACACATACACATACACGTGCACAAGAAACGTTGATTTACTGTTACAAATTCATGGACAACGCCTGCTTTTACGCCTCTCAAGGACTCATCACTCATTTACTTGTAACACTCTTTCCATCACTCCTCTCTTCATTCCTCCAACTGCAACCCCCACTCCATCCATCATTGTATACTCGCACCTTCACTCATTTAGTTGGAACACCACCCATCCATCCTTGGACAAATCCCCATGGCCCTCCCACCAACCTTCCTCATACTCTTCACTTCCTTTCTTTCCTCTCAACCCCTCCTTCACAAGGAGCTTCAATCCACTCCAGTCCAAAACACACACAAGTTTAACCACCCCCCATGTGGAAACCCCCTAGTCCCCATCAAACCCCCCACACCACTAACTTCCTTCCATACAACCAAATCCATACCTTTAACCATCTCTCACCAAGAAACACCCACCTCCTCCAACCCTCAACCCTATTCATCCAACAACAACCCCACGCCCCCCTCTAACCCCCCCCCCCCTCTTACCCTTTGAAGTGTCCTTCCAAGTACTTGGGAACGACCACGGCATCATCGTCCACATAAATGTCACCCCAAGCCACCACATCATCAAGGGTTGAAGAGGAGGAGGAGGAAGAGGAGGAGGAGGAAGAAGAGGACGATGAAGCAGATGATGGGACCAAGCGTTGAAATGGCCAAGTGAATGATATGTTGCTGATCAAGTGCAGATCACTGGGCTGGTCTGTGTGTGTGTGTGTGTGTGTGTGTGTGTGTGTGTGTGTGTGTGTGTGTGTGTGTGTGTGTGTGTGTGTGTGTGTGTGTGTGCGTAGTGGTAAGCTTCAAAATGACCATCTTTCTTCCTTTCCTCCTCCTCATCATCATCACCACTCACAGAGGGCTCTGTAGATACTTCCTTTGTCCTGCTTCCTGGCCTTCCTTATAAGATCTCTCTGCTGCTGATGATGATAATAATGATGATGATGATGATAATAATGATGATGATGATGATGATGATGAGGATGATGATGAAGATGATGATGATGAGGATGATGATGAGGATGATGACGACGATGATGATGATGATGATGAGAATGATGATGATGATGATGACGATGAGAATGATGATGAGGATGACGATGAGGATGATGATGATGAGAATGATGATGGCAATAGAAACATTTGTTTGAAATTTATTTAAAATGATGAGAAATAGTGATAATAGTGAGGAGAATAACGGAAAAAACAATGGTGATGGTTGAAAGGATGAAGGAGTAACAAGGAGTGTAGGAGTGGAGGTGTTGAGAAGCTTGAAATGATGAAAGTGATGAGATGGAATTGTGGTGAGGAGTGATGGAGGTTGTGGATTCAATGATGGAAGGAACAAATGGATGGTCTCACCCTGGCTTCTTTGCTCCCCTTCTCAGACCCCTTCCCCCTTGCTGCCATTGGAAATCATTGAGAAATATCATTACTATGCTTCATACTTCCATCGTATTTCCATGCATTTCCATTAGCACTTTCATCATCATCATCATCATCATCATCATCATCATCACCACCACCACCACCACCACCACCACCACCACCACCACCACCACCACCACCACCACCACCACCACCACCACCACCACCACCACCACCACCACCACCACCACCACCACCACCACCACCACCACCACCACCACCACCACCACCACCACCACCACCACCACCACCACCACCACCACCACCACCACCACCACCACCACCACCACCACCACCTAAGCATAAACCCTCACACCCCCTCAATCACCCAGCTGTTGCTTCTGCACCACATTCCTCCTCTTTTTGATCTTGGCCATGCTCTTGCTGCCCGGACCACTACGACAATCCACTACCTGAGTTGGGTGGCATGGGAGGAGGTGAAGTGGAACTTAATGTGATGGACAAGGTGAGGTGAGTTGGGTGTGATGCGATAAAGTAGCATTCAATGAGAGAAGATGACTATGATAGGATGGATTGTGATGAAATGATCTAGGATGGGTGTATCAGGATGAGATTAGATAAAATTGGTTTTGATAGGATGGAGGTGTGATGGAACAGAATAATGTGGGATAATGTAGTAGAAAAAGATGTGATGTATTTTGAACTTTTAAATTCAATTCAAACTAAAAATGGTTGGATAAAGCTGAGTTATATTTCATATTCAATCATGAAGAAGGTAATGTTCCCATTTCACGATTGAGATGTGAAAATCTTAGCGAAAACAGAAACTGTTAGAAGTCCATCAATGAGTAATAACCTCCAGTTATGATGAAACTCACGCAAAAACAAGAAATCGCAATATAAAATGACAATTTAAAAAAAACTATTTCATGAAAAAATATTATTAAATGAAACCAATGGTTTTCAAAAGCAAATAAAAATCCTTTGTTCAAAAAGACCGACTCACGTATTCAAAAGTTGTTTCTTTCTTCTTCTTACAGAATCGCTTGACCACAAGAACACAAGCGTTACAAATGTCACCCTTCCGTTGTTTGGGCGGCAGTAAAAAACACATCGGAAAGTACTTTTCCCATACATCGCTTTTTGCGAATCTCGAAGTGGACGACTTACAACGACATATGCAGCAGCCGTTGAGCGATTTGTGTTCGTGACGTCTCATCTGAAATGTGAAAAACGATTTGATCAATCATTTGAACAGATCCAAGGTAAATGTCACTTCGCCGATCGTCGGTCAAGACAGTCTTTATGACCGGTCAATTCAGAGATTTAAAACATTTAACTTTCGATATTTTGTTTTGATCTCATATGTTTAATAACAATTATATAAAAATCCAATCCAAAGTGATTGAAAAAACTAAGTTTTAAGCTATAACCTGCAGTCTAATACCTCCGAATGATGAACAATTTTACATTACGAAAAAAAGTAAAAGGAGACAAAGAACGTTAATTTTTCTAGGTATGATTATTCATTTCCAATTAAACTTAGTTTAATAAAAACAGTGAAATTTTCATACTTTGAACACTTTTTTTTAATTTCCAAGTTTTCAAATTATCAGTATGAAATTACATACTATAGATAAATAGATAGTTTTATTACATATTCAACTTTAAAAACTCTGGTTCAAAATTAATTTTCACCCCAGTTTAATATTAAATCAGCAGTTTTTGAAACCTTCTAATGCCAAAATTTTATAAAGTTTTTAGATCTGAGCCGTGAGATTCTAAAAGACCATTTTGAGCGTTTTGAAGATTTATTATAAATAATATAAAATTTTTAAAGATATGAAATAATTGAATTAATAAATGATAAAACTTGAAAATACTAATAATCAGCTATTTACATGAATTTATCAAACTAATGTAAAATAAATTCAAGTAGAAGATATAAAATTGAAATAAAATAATTTCTTAAAACATTTTTCTAAAGATTCACTAACTTTTTACAAAAAATAATTTCAAAACAGCAGAAAATAAAAATATATTAACATGAAAAGCAAAGTTGCTGCTGCAAAAAATGACAAAATGCAAAAACAATCGACCTTAAAAGTGTCATTGGTGTCTATGAATAAACTCCACTGCATTGAATTTTTCGTAAAAAAGTTTTGAACTGAAAAGTAATTTCAATTTTTAATTTAAGTTCAAACCAATAGATTTTACGATTACTTGCAAAACTAAAATAATTTTTAAAATAATTATTTGAATTTCCCAAATCTTCATAAATTCTACAGCTAATGCTGAAAAACATAAAAATACCTCAATTTGTTTCATACTTTTTGACCATGATTTCTCTGGTTTATAATAACGGTTAAATTATTGTGTGAATTGGTTACAATTATTAAGTTGAACAATCTTATGAATTGCAAGAACTTTTGATAGTTTTGAACAATTTGAACTACAATTTTCAAAACGAAATAATAATTATTTCTATTAAATTTGCATCAAAAAGTTTTTGCTTCGTTTTATTTAAGTAGATGCAAATTTGAGTGTTTTTTCTATGCCATGAGCGTTAGTTGACTTATAGGCAGTCTTGTAACATTTTAAGTTCGCAAATATGTGTGAACAATAGAATAATACGCTAAATATTGCATAGGCTTTTTATGAAAGTATTAATTTTTGTTAAACTTGTTTTAATCGAAAGAAATTTTTTTATTGTTGAATTTATGTGTACGTTGTAGCAACTCACGAAGGAACAAAGCCTAGTTCTTTTTATGGCAGACGATGAATTTCGTTTTCGGCGGATTCGATCCATATCGGTTTCGACCGAGTGTAGTCATGAAAAGGGGCCTTCTTATGAGCCATCTCTGGATGCTGCATCGGTTGCGGAGTGGGTTCCGTCCCTTTCTAATGGACCTTCCAAGTCACTCACCCTCAACTCCAGGACGTCGTCTTTCGGCATTTTGGCAAAGGAGCACAAGGGGTTGGGATCGAGACTCAACGATCTAATCAACTTCATGAAGTCAAAGTACTTCACCACGTCGTACTTCAAGCTGCAATCATTGCCTGACCACATCAAGGTGCACATCTTTTCTTTTCTGGGACAGAAAACACTTGGTCGTCTGATGCTTGTTTGCAAGGAGTGGAACAAACTCATGAGGTCACCCTCCCTTTGGAGCAGGCTCGACTTCTGCCACCTTCGCATGTGCAGCCACATTGCCACTCAAGACTGCATCACCACTTGCTACCCCCTCTACAGATCTCGTGTCAAGTTGTACTCAGAGTTCATCCGAGGAATCAAGTTTTCACCCAAGTAAACCCCAACTATTCAAATCCATTTATAAATAATATTACTAATAATTATTAATTAATAATATTTATAGCTAATATTACTCACACTGAGTATATCTTCACAACGTTTATTACACTCAATATTTTTTCAACAAAGTGAAAATTCAAAATCATCATGCAACATTAGCCACTTCTTGCTAGATGCTATGCTATTTCGTTCTATCCTCATCATCATCCCTCTCCATTTCCATCACCACTGCCCAGATACTCAATACACTTTTTGCGGTTTTCCTTTGACATCGGTGACTATGAGGATGGCTGGAAAGACATGGTGTTGTTGATGATGGATCCGGTTCGACTTCGTGGCTTGAAATGGGCAGAAATTAACTGGAAAGTGACCAAAGAAAAGCCCGCCACCATCCACAACAACACCTCGGCTACTTGGAGTGACTCCGAACTTCGAAACTTTTCCATCAACCGCAAGTTCCGACAACGAACCTTCTCCCGTCTCTTTGACGTCTTCACTGCCATCGTCCCCCACCTCCAACACCTTCGACTTCCTTTTGACTGGTTTGATCCCAACATTCAGGTCTTCTTAGAATGGATTTTGTGTGTGTGTGTGTGTGTGTGTGTGTGTGTGTGTGTGTGTGTGTGTGTGTGTGTGTGTGTGTATGTGTGTGTGTGTGTGTGTGTGTGTGTGTGTGTGTGTGTGTGTGTGTGTGTGTGTGTGTGTGTGTGTGTGTGTGTGTATGTGTGTGTGTGTGTGTGTGTGTGTGTGTGTGTGTGTGTGTGTGTGTGTGTGTGTGTGTGTGTGCTAATATGCATGCTATATTTTATCAATTTCACCATCCTCTCATCATCTCACCACAACCCACCCACTGTCAATCGCCATTCCCACACCACACCACACCCACCTCACTTCACTTTTCTTTTCACTACCATCACTCAACATCACTTTCTTACTACTGTCACTCAACATAATCTTCAACCACCACACTACCACCGTTCCTACCCCCCAACCACACCACCATTTCTACCTCCCAACCACACCACCACCATTTCTACCCCCCAACCACACCACCGCCAGGTCTTATCTCGTCTGGAGAGTCTACAGTCGCTACAGCTCGACTTGTACTTTGCCTACTTCCACGTGTCTCAGGAGAAATTATCATCTCTCTTTTCTCTGCTGCCTCATCTTCGTGAACTCACGCTTGAATTCTACCAGGAGAGCGACCTCGGCTATCATCAGTATTCCCTCGACCATCCCAACCTCACTCTTTTCGACGTCTCCCAGGTGGGGGCAATCTTTTGGTTTATCTGGTTTCGGGCAGCTGGAAGTAGGGGATGGAAAGATGGGGGTGGGGAGGAGATGGAGTGGACTTTGTTGGTTTATCAGGGTGGGGGATATGAGGGGGGGTTTTTGGGTTTATAAGGTTGGGTGAGGGGTGGGGGTTAGTGCATTTATCAAGTTTTGGGGGTATGGGTTTGTTGGGGAAGGTTTTGGGGGGAGGAGTTTGCTGAATCATGTTTTAGAAAGTTTTTTTGGGGGGAGAGGGCGGGGTAATTGTGGTAGGTTTCAGGGGCAGTGTGAAATTGGGGGTTTCCGTTCGAATCCACTCTAATTCACAATCAACTTCTCTGACATTCTACCGCCATCACCATTCTACCCACCCACCCCAATCACCACCAATTCACCAAAATACCACCATCCATCTATCACAACCACCAGCAACCACCACCACACTTATCCACCACAATCACCACCACCCATC
>OX387256.1:298520-301020 GCA_947562095.1 Branchellion lobata | reverse complement strand
ATAACTTAAAATAAATAAAAATTAAACATAAATAGAAGTACAACATTTCACGTGTACACTTGCAGTACTTCAACGCTGGGCATTCATCCACCACGTGGTTCTTCTCCTCCTCCTCCTCCTCCTCCTCCTCCTCCTCCTCCTCCTCCTCCTCCTCCTCCTCCTCCTCCTCCTCTTCCTCCTCCTCTTCCTCCTCCTCCTCCTCCTCCTCCTCCTCCTCCTCCTCCTCCTCCTCCTCCTCCTCCTCCCTCTTGTACTTGGTGCTAGCTGACTCACTGCTTACCTTCTCCACTAGCTCCAACTCCCATTCAGTCATCCTCATTCTCCTTCTATTCCTTCTCATTTTATTTTCAATTTCTTAAAAATTGTTTTCCAATTGATTTTTTAATTATCTCATATTGTTTTTAATGTCTCAAATGTTTTAATTGTTTTAATTATTTCATTTTCATTACCGTTAATTGACTTACGGCTCTCTAATTAACGTTCCAATTATCATTAACTACATTTGTATGTTATCTTTGTAGTTTTTTTTCTACCATTCTTAATTAGGCTATAATGAACTAGCTAGACTTTAGTAGACTCTAATTAGGCATTAATAGACTCTAGTTATGTCACAGCTGACTCTAAGTTACAATGAAATAATAAGGCCACAATTGACCCTAATTAGGTCACAATAGACGCTAATTAGGTCACAACAAACTCCTATTAGGCCATACTGAAACATAGTTAGCTGAAAGTTACTTATGTTGAGTATTATGTTTGTATGATTTCCTGGTGTTCCTTCGGACACACCTCGCCACCTTTCGAAATATCCCTTCCATAGTATTTATTTCCATGATATTTCCAAATTATTTTACAGTTATATATTTTTAGTATCTCGTTTGTATTTTTAGTATCTCGTTTGTATTTTTATTATCTCGTTTGTATTTTTAGTATCTCGTTTGTATTTTTAGTATCTCGTTTGTATTTTTATTATCTCGTTTGTATTTTTATTATCTCGTTTGTATTTTTAGTATCTCGTTTGTATTTTTATTATCTCGTTTGTATTTTTATTATCTCGTTTGTATTTTTAGTATCTCGTTTGTATTTTTAGTATCTCGTTTGTATTTTTATTATCTCGTTTGTATTTTTAGTATCTCGTTTGTATTTTTAGTATCTCGTTTGTATTTTTATTATCTCGTTTGTATTTTTATTATCTCATTTGTATTTTTAGTATCTCGTTTGTATTTTTATTATCTCGTTTGTATTTTTAGTATCTCGTTTGTATTTTTAGTATCTCGTTTGTATTTTTATTATCTCGTTTGTATTTTTAGTATCTCGTTTGTATTTTTATTATCTCGTTTGTATTTTTAGTATCTCGTTTGTATTTTTAGTATCTCGTTTGTATTTTTATTATCTCGTTTGTATTTTTGAAAAGGCCTCTTAGGTAATGTAGTTCTGGTTAGTTCAATGCGCTAAGATACGAGAATTTGATAAAAAAAACTTTCAAGAAGTGAGTCAATCTTGACATGACAAGGGTATGACACGTGATGTGACAACAAATTCAAATTGGTATAAAAATAGCTACATTACGATGCGACGAACGTTGAGACACTTTGTGACCATTGCTATCAAATGTGACAACGCCTACCACACCAAGCGATGATAGTTGTTATGCCGTTTGGTGTGAAATTAAAGCCAGCTCATCTCTGGATTGACAGGATATCAAAGATAGTTCATTTGCAAATTGATACAACAACAAATATATCTAATTTATCAGTTGATATGCCATTAGATGCACCGTTCAATTCTTCTTCCGCTCCAGATATGCTAGTGACGATGCTTCGAGTTGTTGTTTGCTTTGTGACGTCATTATAAGTCGGTGTGTGTGTGTGTGCGTGCGTGTTTAGGCGTACGTCTGTGCGTGTTTGTGTTATTTTTTGTGCAATTGTGGTGTTTTTATATTTATCTTTTGTTGTGCTTTTTCTTTTGTTTCGGTGTAGTATGAAATCGTTAATAAGTAACTTAAACACGAGTGTTCATGTGTCGGTTCATCGGTTTGTTCATGTGTTCTTCCAAGTGTTTGTGTGTGTTCTGTAGGAAGGTAGCACGTGGTGTTATTGCTGCTTTGTTAGGCTCTTGGAGTGCCACGAACATTATCCCCTAATCCACCTCGCCTTGTCTCTTCCATATTCACACGCCCATAACGCATACACGTACACTTCTCCTCTTTCACACGTCCATAACACGTACACGTACATTGTAAACACAGTCAAATACACATAAATCAAATATACCTTCAATACACACCCATAACATGAACACACACACACACACACACACACTCATACACACTTGATTCAGACAGAAATGACACATATCTACACTTGATAAAAAACAATACACAAACAGACTTGATGAAAACAATAACAACAATAATACATGCACACCAACCCACACATACATGCACACCAACCCACACATACATGCAACCATACAATTATCGATCGAAACACGAACATTA
>OX387256.1:286020-293520 GCA_947562095.1 Branchellion lobata | reverse complement strand
TTTTTGTTAATAAAAATAATATTTGTGTGTGTGTGTTTGTGTGTGTGTGTTTGTGTGTGTGTGCTTGTGTGTGTGTGTGTGTGTGTGTGTGTGTGTGTGTGTGTGTGTGTGTGTGTGTGTGTGTGTGTGTCTGTTTGTGTGTGTGTGTCTGTTTGTGTGTGTGTGTGTGTGTGTGTGTGTGTGTGTGTGTGTGTGTGTGTGTGTGTGTGTGTGTGTGTGTGTGTGTGTGTGTGTGTGTGTGTGTGTGTGTGTGTGTGTGTGTGTGTGTGTGTGTGTGTGTGTGTGTGTGTGTGTGTGTGTGTGTGTGTGTTTATGGATTGCTGACCAAAAGTTGAGCAACTAAATATATGAGACAATACAAAATAAATTAAACTGCTGTCTCAAAAACACAACAAACTTTCCAACATAATGAACTAACATAAAAAACAAACAAAAAAACCAACATAAAACAAAAAAACCAACATAGAACAAAAAATGAACATAAAACAAAAACGAACATAAAACATAAACGAACATAGAATAAAAAATGAACATAGTAAAAATTGAAAATAGAAAAAACAAACAGAGAACAACAAAATAAAAATAGAACAAAAAAATGAACATAGAACAGAAATGAACATAGAACAAAAAAATGAACATAGAACAAAAATGAACATAGAACAATAATGAACATAGAACTAAAATGAACATAGAACAAAAATGAACATAGAACAAAAATGAACATAGAACAAAAAAGAACATAGAACAAAAATGAAAATAGAACAAAAATGAACATAGAACAGAAATGATCATAGAACAAAATGAACATAGAACAAAGAAATGAACATAGAACAGAAAATGAACAAAGAGCAGAAAATGAACATAGAACAGAAAATGAACATAGAACAGAAAATGAACATAGAACAAAAAAGGAACGTAAAACAAAAAGAGGCAAAGTGGTTGCAAGAGGGGAACAAAGGAGCATTTCACGGGACGTTTGTCATTTTTTGTTTGTGACTTTGACAAAAACAAACAAACGTTTCGTGTCATGGTGTGTTAAGACTATAATTGCATTACATGAACAACAATAACAACAACAACAACAACAACAACAACAACAAACAATAGTAATAATAATAATAATAACAATAATAATAATAATAATAATAATAATAATAATAATAATAATAATAATAATAATAATAATAATAATAATAATAATAATAATAATAATAATAATAATAATAATAATAATAATAATAATAATAATAATAATAATAATAATAATAAATATAATAATAATAATAAAGAAGAGAATGGAATAAAAAGAATAATAATATTAACAATAGGATTACTAGGTTAGAATAAAGAGAGCATTTGTGAGATCATGAAAATAAATCTCAAAACAACAATTGAGAAACATTATCAATATAATGGGACAAAAAACATAAACAAAAAAATTGAAACAAAAAACATAAACAAAAAAATTGAAACAAAAAAACAAAGATCCGAAAAAAAAGAAACAAAAAACTTTAAACGCCACCAAGTAACGCAATTCGATACAAATTCTTTATAAGAACAACAATAATAATAATAATAAAAACATCAATAAAAACATAACAACAACACATACAAAACATACCACCTTATCAACAAAAAACAACACCTCTTTTCTAGCCGACCCTCACACCAACATTTATACAAAAACAAAAGCACAACGACCAAACAAAAACACATAAAAACACCAAAAAATACTTCAAAAAACAACAAAAAAGAACAGAAAGAACAACAACAACAAGAACAACAAAAACAAAAGAACAACAATAACATGAACAACAACAACAAACAACAATAACAACAACAATAACAACAACAACAAGGAGGAGGAGGCTTAATTGGGAGTTGGCAGACAATACCACATCGACTGCTTTCTCAGGCATGATTGGAGCGATAAGAGGTGCCACTTGTATGAAATCCTTCGATTGATTGAGCAGGTGTTGCAAGCAAGTGGCTGATTAGTCTGCTAATTGAGTTGTTAGTCTGCTAATTGAGTTGTTAGTCTGTTAATTGAGTTGTTAGTCTGTTAATTGAGTTGTTAGTCTGTCAATTGAGTTGTTAGTCTGTTAATTGAGTTGTTAGTCTGTCAATTGAGTTGTTAGTCTGTTAATTGAGTTGTTAGTCTGTCAATTGAGTTGTTAGTCTATTATTTGAGTTGTTAGTCTGTTAATTGAGTTGTTAGTCTGTTAATTGAGTTGTTAGTCTGTTAATTGAGTTGTTAGTCTGTTAATTTGAGTTGTTAGTCTGTTAATTGAGTTGTTAGTCGGGTTGATGATTTTGCTTTAATGTCTGTATTTAAAACGAGAAAATGGCGAATTCTTAAATTTAAAAAAATATTTCAATTCACAATTCATCAATTAAACAAACCACTCAATTAAAATGACTAATTATCTGAAAACAATCATCTTGATCAATCAATCAATCAATCAATCATTGAGTTAATCTCCGCCTCATTGGGGATTGTGAGAGGTGGAGGTAGGCTGAGGAGGAGGAATATGAAGTGTGTGAGTACATAAAATGAAATTGTTAGGGATGTGTGATGGGAGGTCCATGCACAGACGCACGCTTGTCGATGAAGCAACAATTGCGTTCTTAAAAGTATCAAATTAGGACGCAACCAATCACAAAAGCCTATTTGAAAGGCTCCAGCCCTAATGGCTGGCTCAAATTGAGGGGGGCGGAGTCAATAGTTTTGTTCGTCTCTAGCCAAAAGTAATTGTTATAAGGTAGTGTTGTAAAAGTGGTGGATGATTGTCTGATGTTTCTACACGCCTCACGTGTGCTCTCGCAACAAATTAGCCATTAGTCGAACCATTCTTCGTTTCGGAAAAACACGCTTGTAACCATGTTATAAACTCTTTTGACGATAAAAGATCAAAATAGTTGAATGTTGATAGCAAGGAGAAGGGGAGCGTTAGATTGAGATTGGTGAACTTGTTGGAAACAGTTAACAAGCCCCTGTTGTTAACAAGGAAAAATACCTGTCTGCCTCAACAACTGAACTTTTAACGGCCTTGAAAAATAACTAAACAAAATCATCAACACACACATTAACACATACATTGAAACATACATTGAAACATACATTGAAACATACATTGAAACATACATTGAAACATACATTGAAACATACATTGAAACATACATTGAAACATACATTGAAACATACATTGAAACATACATTGAAACATACATTGAAACATACATTGAAACATACATTGAAACATACATTGAAACATACATTGAAACATACATTGAAACATACATTGAAACATACATTGAAACATACATTGAAACATACATTGAAACATACATTGAAACATACATTGAAACATACGTTGAAACATACATTGAAACATACATTGAAACATACATTGAAACATACATTGAAACATACATTGAAACATACATTGAAACATACATAGGAATATACAATGAAATACACATTAACACACACGTTAATCAATAAATACACACGATCACGGACACACACCTTAACAACTCCATGCAAAAACACAAACAATACAACATAACGCTTCTAATGACTTTTAAAAAGAAAAACTAAAAGAATATAAATATACAAACAACAACAAAAATTAAAAAAACAACAACATACTCAATAGTAACCACACCAAAAAAAAACAACTACAAAACACAAAACAACAACAACAACACACAAAAAACAAAACAAAACAAAACAACAACAAAAAAACTAAACAAAAACAAAACAACAACACCAAAAAATAAACAACAACAACTTAAAAACAACAACACCGAAACAACAACAACAACTTAACAACAACAAAATGTTGCTTTTCTCGCTCAAATCCAAATCTTCGCACAAGTGCAACAAGACAAGCAACTCTTACAGCATCGACAACATCCTCAAGTACAACAGTGAAGGTGGTGCTAAGGGTGATGGTGATGGTGATGGTGATGCTAGAATGGGGGGCAGAGGTGGGGGTGGGGGTAGGATGGGGGATGAGGGTGGCAAGAACCTTAGTGTTGATGGTGAGGGTGGTGGAAAGAAGGAAGAGAAAGGGGAGGAGGAGGAGGAGGAGGATGAAGAGAAGGTTGATAAGGATGGCGTCCTTCGACACAACGGTGGCCACTCTGAAGGGAAGTCTGCACAGTATGATGAAAGGCCTGCCCTCGAGAAGACGAAGCACCTCTCAGCGAGTGAGTCGAAGCTGACTCATTGACCCAATTAAACTAATTGAAACAACTCATTATTGGTAATTTCATTAATGTTTCATCTAATAAAGAAACAAATCTTTCATTTAGCGCTTTCCAATTTAATCTAATCATTTGTATAGCGCTGATTCCACACTTTAAAAGAAATATTACCAATTTGAAAAAGTTTTCAAAATGAATTTAATTGTTAGACTGCAACGTAGACTGGAACAAGCAAGGAAAGTGTTTAATTTAACTTTTGATTAAAAATTTGAATCGGTTTTCGAAATATAAATGCTCGACCACTCCGCTCCTAATTAAAACTCAGACAAATGAAAAGGAAATTTAAATAAAAAACCCATTCATCCATATCTCAAATCTCAGCCTTTCTGAGAATCTATCATCTATTTATCCATCCATTTCTGTAACCATCTCTCCTTATTCATCCATTCATCTTCTTATCCATCCATCTTCTTATCCATCCATCTTCTCATTCATCCATCCATCTTCTCATTCATCCATTCATCTCCTCATTCATCCATCCATCTCTTCATTCATCCATCCATCTTTTTATTCATCCATCCATCTCCTCGTTTATCCATTTACCTTTTCATTCATCCATCCATTTCCCCATTCATCCATCCATCTCCTCATTCATCCATCCATCTCCTCATTCATCCATCCATCTCCTCATTCATCCATTCATCTTCTTATTCATCCATCCATCTCTTCATTCATCCATCCATCTTCTCATTCATCCATCCATCTCCTCATTCATCCATCCATCTCCTCATTCATCCATTCATCTCCTCATTCATCCATCCATCTTCTCATTCATCCATCCATCTTCTTATTCATCCATCCATCTCCTCATTCATCCATCCATCTCTTCATTCATCCATTCAGTCTCTGCTTATATTTCTTTCCATCCGTTCTTCTTATCAATCCGATCCTATTCCTACATAGTTTTCCTCCCATTGCTGTTCACCCACCCATCTATACACCTAATCATTCATCCACCCAACTACCCAACCACCCATCCACCCATCCATCCAACCACTCAACCACCCGACCACCCATCCACCCATCCATCCAACCACTCAACCACCAGCCACCCATCCATCCATCTTCTGACTCCGCACCTAGTTATAATGCCTAGGCACCTCAACATTAGCCAAGCTTTGGGGTTCTTACGATTAAATTAAAATCTCGTCTAGCACTGCGTGATACTCCCAACTGACCTGTAATTCAACTTTTCCGATATTATTGATTCTGTCGATGCTTATTAACCCAACCCCACC
This sequence comes from Branchellion lobata, assembly GCA_947562095.1. Lineage (NCBI taxonomy): Eukaryota > Metazoa > Annelida > Clitellata > Hirudinida > Piscicolidae > Branchellion > Branchellion lobata. Next base: position 288,010 of record OX387256.1, on the reverse strand, counting down.
AAACTCAACCCTCATTTGCACAACCACAAACAGCTCAGACTTCAATTATACTTTTTTAACTAACTGAAAACTTTTTCTTAATTATTAAAAAATTTTTTTTTCACATTTAACTGAATTAAATTACTGAAATATTCGCTTAATACTCAATAATTCAACTTTAAATTTTTAGAAAATTTTTTTAATGCCAACTTATTGAATATTTCAATTTTTTAAACTTTCAAAATATTTCTATTTTTAACTTTTAAACTATTTCTATTTTTAACTTTCAAAATATTTCTGTTTTTAACTTTTAAACTTTTTCTATTTTTAACCCCTTTCTCATCCACACTCTCAAGTGGATAAGTTTTTAAAACTTGCGTTTAAAAGATGTTTAAAGATGGCAAAATGACAGAGTATTAAGTATTCAATGTTGTGTGTGTGTGTGTGTGTGTGTGTGTGTGTGTGTGTGTGTGTGTGTGTGTGTGTGTGTGTGTGTGTGTGTGTGTGTGTGTGTGTGTGTGTGTGTGTGTGTGTGTGTGTGTGTGTGTGTGTGTGTGTGTGTGTGTGTGTGTGTGTGTGTGTGTGTGTGTGTGTGTGTGTGTGTGTGTGTGTGTGTGTGTGTGTGTGTGTGTGTGTGTGTGTGTGTGTGTGTGTGTGTGTGTGTGTGTGTGTGTGTGCGTGCGTGTGTGCAATCAAGCTGGTTGAAGAAGTATGTATTCAGATACAAAGATCTGTTGAGTCCTTTTGTTCCACTCAAAGTTCTGCATGATACACCTTTAAATCTTTGTTAATCACCACCCTACAAATTTTTATCGCTCAACGCAACTGATTTAATTCATTTTTTTGCTTCGATATGTGTTTGTTTGCTTCGATATGTGTTTGTTTGTTTGCTTCGATATGTGTTTGTTTGTTTGCTTCGATATGTGTTTGTTTGCTTCGATATGTGTTTGTTTGCTTCGATATGTGTTTGTTTGCTTCGATATGTGTTTGTTTGCTTCGATATGTGTTTGTTTGCTTCGATATGTATTTGTATTGTTGCCTCGATGTAAATTCATTGCAGATTTATCGTTCTATTATTGATGATTTATCAGAAATGTATTGCTTGCTTAAGAACAGCTTTGCGATAGCTTGCATTTGCTGTAGATTTATGAGTATCTAATTAAAAGTTGATTTACTCCTCAATTTCTCAAAAGCAGGTCAACAAAAACAAAAGGTTCAACAACAACAACAACAACAACAACAACAACAACAACAACAACAACAACAACAACAACAACAACAACCTAGTCAACAAAAACAGCAGCAACAAAAGCAACATAAAATGTCTTTCCAAAGCTACTTGTTCCAGAAAGCAAACCACAAAGCAGCAAAGCAACAAGACTTGAACCAAAAAGCAACTTACGGAGCCTGTAGAGTCAAAGAACCGCCAGGAAACCTCTTTGAGGTTCATGAACCTACAGAAAGACTGGACACCATGATGCAAACCGACAAACACTACCACAAACAAGTCAACAATCCTAAACAACAACAACAACAAAACTTTTTGAACAGTCTGAAATCTTTGCAAAAAAATAATTGTTTCGAAATTAACAAAATCAACAAAGAAAGCGTTAATAAAACTACCAACAACAACAACAACAACAACAACAACAACAAAAACAATAATAACACGAGTACAAACAACAACAAAAACAACAACGACAACCTTCTCAACTCCAGTGAACCAAACACCCAAGTAGCGCTACCTAACAAGTCCAATGAAGACAGGTTTGTACTTTCAAACAAAAACAACAACAACAACAACAACAACAACAACAACAACAACAACAACAACAACAACAACAGCAACAACAACAACAACAGCAGCAGCAGCAACAACAACAACAATCACAGTAACACTAACAAAACTAATGACAATAACAACAACTTTTACATCACCACCAGCAACAACGACCAAATACACGCAAACTACAGCATCCACCAAAACAACTCTCTACATTCCAGCAACAAA
>OX387256.1:281020-283520 GCA_947562095.1 Branchellion lobata | reverse complement strand
AGGGGTTGGAGGGGTTGGAGGGGTTGGGAGTATAGAGTGAAAGCTGGGAGGTAAGAAGAAGTTTGGGTTTTAGTGTTTAAATGTTGAAAACGTGAGTGAACTCAGTTTGAGTGTGAGATATCTCGCGAAAGAGTATCTAATTATTAATCATTTCTGGTGAAGCAGATTCAATATTGTTAGTACGTATTTGGTGGGAGATTTGGAATTGTTGGGAAAAAAAAAATAAAAAAAATAAAATAAAAATAAAATAAAGAATACGGAACTAAACCCGCATGTATCAATGATAGTAATATTATGTGTGAGATAAATTGTTCTGGAGCTGGATTGTTACAAACTAAAATAAATTAATTTTGAACAAACGGAAAAAATTGAAACGAAAAAAAACTTAAAGAAACAAAGAAAAACACTTTTGCCTAATTAAAAATAAAAATAACTGAATTTGAAAGATTAAAAATAAATAAATTGAAATAAAAATAATAAATAAATAAATAAACAAAAATAAAATAAAAACGTCAAAGTTGATCAACAGAATCCAAAAAAATAATAAAAAAACAAAAAATGAAAAAATGGGTTAAGAATGCCGGAAGGATACGGTGAGAAATATGAACCACTAGAAATTAATTGACAAAAACCTACTTTCTCGAAAATAAAAAAATAAAAATTTAATTTAAAAAATAAAAAAAAACTCAGAAAAAAAAGAAAAAATAATGGAAGCTTCAGAGTGAGCTTGATGAAAACGGACGAGAAGTCGGAGAGAGAGACGTGATGGAGGAGGAAAAACTTACAAGAGTTATAACCTGTAAGAATATGAGAATATTTTTGAAAATAAATAAAAAATAAATATAATTTGAAAAAATAATCAAAAAATTGTGAAAATTAAATAAATATAAAAAGAATTAAGTGTAATTAGTGAAATTGATGGAAAAACAACAACATGCGAATATAAAATAAATGAAAAAACCAAAATAGATTGACTGTAACGATCGGGTGGGTAGACAGGCGGCAGAGTGAGACAGGATGTACTGAGTGGGTTTCAAGTGATGGCGTGCTTGTTGGTGGTGGGTGTGGCTGGTGTGGTTGGTGTGGCTGGTGTGGTTAGTGTGGTTGGTGTGGCGGGTGTGGTTGGTGTGGTTGGTGTGGTTGGTGTGGCGGGTGTGGTTGGTGTGGTTGGTGTGGTTGGTGTGGCGGGTGTGGTTGGTGTGGTTGGTGTGGCGGGTGTGGTTGGTGTGGTTGGTGTGGCGGGTGTGTTTGGCGTGTTTGGTGTGGTTGGTGTGGTTGGTATGGTGTGGTTGGTGTAGCGTGGTGTGGTTAGTGTGGTTTTTGTGATGTGGTCTGGTGTTGTTTGTGTGGTGTGGTTAATGTAGTTAATGTGGTTGGTGTGGTGTGGTTGGTGTGGTGTGGTTGGTGTAGTTGGTGTGGTTGGTGTGGTGTGGTTAGTGTGGTGTGGTTGGTGTGGTTGGTGTGGTTGGTGTAGTTGGTGTGGTTAGTGTGGCGGGTGTGGTTGGTGTGGTTGGTGTGGTTGGTGTAGTTGGTGTGGTTGGTGTGGTTGGTGTAGTTGGTGTGGTTGGTGTGGTTGGTGTAGTTGGTGTGGTTGGTGTGGTTGCCGTGGTTGGTATGGTTGGTGTGGTTGGTGTAGTGTGGTGTGGTTAGTGTGGTTTTTGTGATGTGGTTAGGTGTTGGTGTTGTGTGGTTGGTGAAGTTAATGTGGTAGGTGTGGTGTGGTTGGTGTGGTGTGGCTTTTGTGATGTGGTTAGGTGTTGTTGGTGTGGTGTGGTTGGTGTGGTGTGGTGGGGTGTGATAGTTTTGAATGATTGTTAAAAAATTGAAAAATAAAAAATGAAAAAACTATTTAAAAGCAGAAAAAAGCAAAGAAATAGAGGATGGCAATGAGGATGATTTTGGATAACAAAGAAAGAGAGGATGGCAATGAGGATGATTTTGGATAACAAAGAAAGAGAGGATGGCAATGAGGATGATTTTGGATAACAAAGAAAGAGAGGATGGCAATGAGGATGATTTTGGATAACAAAGAAAGAGAGGATGAGGGATAAAATTTAAAAAAAAATAAATAAAAGAAAATTTAAAAAAATAAAATAAAAATAAAATAAAATAAATAAAAAAAGAAAATAAAACAAGAATGAAAGAAGTGAAACGAAAAAAAATAGAACAAGAAGGAATGAGAATGAACGGCGGAAGCTGATTTTGAATGAGGAACAGGAAGCGGAAGTAGGCGACTGAAACCACAAACTCACAATGATTAGGCTGTGTCACTCTCCTACTTGCATTATGAACCTATCTAACAATCAGCTAACCAGCAAAGTAAACCGTTTAATCACAACCACCCAACCACTTAGAAAGTTCATTAGCATTTCAACCAACCAATTAGAAAGTTCATTAGCATTTCAACCAACCAATTAAAAGCTCCAATGAGCTATCAAGAATCCAATCAAGCGTCTTCGAATCAATCGGTTGTGTGGGCCCAAGGTGGGAGGAGGGGGGG
>OX387256.1:247950-270450 GCA_947562095.1 Branchellion lobata | reverse complement strand
TTAAATATGACTCATCATCATTTTCCCTTCAGCACACTTCCTTTCCAGGTCTCATTCCCGTTTTTATTTCTTTTTTTTCCATTTTAACAAATCCATCCTAATTGGATGGTTTTTATTCATTTATATTCGATTTATTCTATTTTATCATTCCAATAATTAATTTTAAAAATTATTATTTATTATTTATTTTTGCGAGGATTTGAAACTTGGACGAATGTTTTGAGCTCAGATTGACTGAGCAGCTCTCATTCTCATTGTTCGGCAGCTTTGAATTTAATTTTAATCTGTTCCAATCCTTTCCAGCTAAATTCACTTTTCCTTTTATTTCGCTTTTTTTCATTTATTCTCAATTTATTTTCCATTAAATAATTTTAATTTTTTAAATTCAATCTTAAAGCTTAAATTCTGATGTTGTTTTTATCATCTTTTATTTTTCTTCTCACCACAAATTTTTGTTTTTTTTCTTATTTGTTCATCGCATCCACCCATCCACATTACTCATTTTCTCCTTCTTTCCACCTTCTCATCCTCACCCTCTCTCCACACCAACCCACTTAACCCTCGTCTCCAGACGTCTCACTTGCTTGCTTTGGCGCTTTCAAAAGTGAACTTAGTTCTATTATTATTATTATTATTATTATTATTATTATTATTATTATTATTATTATTACTATTATTATTATTATTATTATTATTATTATTATTATTATTATTATTATTATTATTATTATTATTATTATTATTATTATTATTATTATTATTATTATTATTATTATTATTACTATTATTATTATTATTATTATTATTATTATTATTATTATTATTATTATTATTATTATTATTATTATTATTATTATTATTATTATTATTATTATTATTAGTAAGTCATTTTTATTTATATTTTCATCATTATAATTGTAATAATAATGATAATATTAATATTAATAATAATATTATTAATAATAAGTTCAAGTTTAGCTCCGATGCTGTTGGGAGGGTGTAATAAAAGGTTGTTTGTGCAGTGGTTGTGCTGTGGTTGTGCAGTGGTTGTGCAGTGGTTGTGCAGTGGTTGTGCTGTGGTTGTGCAGGGGTTGTGCAGTGGTTGTGCAGTGGTTGTGCAGTGGTTGTGCAGTGGTTGTGCAGTGGTTGTGCAGTGGTTGTGCAGTGGTTGTGCAGTGGTTGTGCAGTGGTTGTGCAGTGGTTGTGCAGTGGTTGTGCAGTGGTTGTGCAGTGGTTGTGCAGTGGTTGTGCAGTGGTTGTGCAGTGGTTGTGCAGTGGTTGTGCAGTGGTTGTGCAGTGGTTGTGCAGTGGTTGTGCTGTGGTTGTGCAGTGGTTGTGCAGTGGTTGTGCAGTGGTTGTGCAGTGGTTGTGCAGTGGTTGTGCAGTGGTTGTGCAGTGGTTGTGCAGTGGTTGTGCAGTGGTTGTGCAGTGGTTGTGCAGTGGTTGTGCTGTGGTTGTGCAGTGGTTGTGCAGGGGTTGTGCAGTGGTTGTGCTGTGGTTGAGCAGTGGTTGTGCAGTGGTTGTGCAGTGGTTGGATTATGTGCTGATGTTTCTCATTGATTTTTGAGTTATTGAGAGAAGATATTTTCCTGGCAGTATCTCATTTAACTTCTGCTTTTTATGGTTGTCTTGTGCTCCTAGTGCCTTTTGAAGCTTTGTTACTCTTGTCTTCACGTTTAAGTTGTGTTGTTATTGTTGTTGTTGTTTATGTTTAAATTGTGTTGTTGTTGTTGTTGTTGTTGTTGTTGTTTATGTTGAAGTTGTGTTGTTGTTGTTTTCATGTTGAAGTTGTGTTGTTGTTGTTGTTTTCATGTTGACGTTGTGTTGTTGTTGTTCTTATGTTGAAGTTGTGTTTATATTGAAGTTGTGTTGTTGTTGTTTTCATGTTGAAGTTGTGTTGTTGTTGTTGTTGTTGTTGTTTATGTTGAAGTTGTGTTGTTGTTGTTTATGTTGAAGTTTTGTTGTTGTTGTTTATGTTGAAGTTGTGTTGTTGTTTATGTTGAAGTTTTGTTGTTGTTGTTTATGTTGAAGTTGTGTTGTTGTTTATGTTGAAGTTGTGTTGTTGTTGTTTATGTTGAAGTTGTGTTGTTGTTTATTTTGAAGTTGTGTTGTTGTTGTGTTGTTGACTGTGTTATTGCATTGAAGCTATCGTCTTGTTGTTATCGGCTTTGTATCGACTTTTTCTGCTGGTGATTCGTTCAACTTCCTTGAAATTGAATTTTTATTGATAAAATATTTGAATTTAAAATGTTTTCAACAGAAACCTCAAAATTATTCCATCCGTTCTTTTATGATTTTCATGATTAAAAACCAATTCTGAAGGATTTTTCATAAATCACAAAAAACATTCAACATTCAAGAACAATAATAGACGTTGAGTGGAGAGTCTAGATAATAATTCAGTCACTGTGTCCAACATATGCATATATTTCACCAAATCACTAGATTAGATTAGATTAGATTAAATTAGATTAGATTAGATTAGATTAGGTTAGGTTAGATTGGATTAGATTGGATTAGATTAGATTAGATTAGATTAGATTAGATTAGATTAGATTAGATTAGATTAGATTAAAGTGGATCAGCTTACCTTGGATTGAATTGAATTGAATTAAATTGAATTAAATTACCCTACATTACATTACATCCTATAAATTATTCAATGTAAATAATTTTTCATTCGGTAGAGGTCGTTGTGAAAAAGCGTGAAAATTAATCTAAATGAGATTCCTTTTAATTGCGTTTGCATATTCGCTCTTGAACCATTTTTTATTAATTTTATTGAGTTTTTGTTCGTTTGTTCTAACAACAACTATTTTTGTTGTTGTTGATGTTGTTGCTGTTTCTGTTGTTGTTGTTGCTGCTGCCCTTACTGTCTGGGCTGTTGTTGTTGTTGTTGTTGTTGTTGTTGTTGTTGTTGTTGCGATTGTTGTTGCTGTTGTTGTTGTTGTTGTTGTTGTTGTTGTTGTTGTTGTTGCGATTGTTGTTGCTGTTGTTGTTGTTGTTGTTGTTGTTGTTGTTGTTGTTGTTGTTGTTGCGATTGTTGTTGCTGTTGTTGTTGTTGTTGTTGTTGTTGTTGTTGTTGTTGTTGTTGTTGTTGTTGTTGTTGTTGTTGTTGTTGTTGTTTGAAACATAAATAATCATTGAAAAATTTGTTATTGAGAGGAAGAGCAGTATTAGAATAGATGGGGGGAGTGGTTGGAGGAGGAAGAAGGGCGCTTTGGAGGAGGTGAGGAGTGTGGTTGAGGGGGGGTTTGAAAAAAGGATAAAAAGGTGAAGAAACATTTTGTAGAGGGCTCTGAGCGCAATGGATGGAAAACTGTAAATCGCAAGGAAATCGAGGAAAGAAGGAAAAGTGGGGCAGATGATGCTGGAGAAGTGAATCATTTTGGGAGAGTTTGAGGGTGGTGTGGTGGTGGGGGTGAGGTTGTGGGGGAGGTTTTTGGGGCAGGGTGAGGTGTTGGTGAGAAGGGATGTCGGAAATGGTGGCTTTGTTGGACTCGTACTTCTCCTGTCTTCTCCACTTGGCCCTCCTGTTCTGGAACCATACCTAGGATGTGGTGTGGTGTGGTGTAGTGTGGTGTGGTGTGGTCGTGGTGTGGTGTGGTGTGGTGTGGTGTGGTGTGGCGTGGTGTGGTGTGGTGTGGTGTGGCGTGGTGTGGTGTGGTGTGGTGTGGTGTGGTGTGGTGTGGCGTGGTGTAGTGTGGTGTGGTGTGGTGTGGTGTGGTGTAGTGTGGTGTGGTGTGGTGTAGTGTGGTGTGGTGTGGTGTGGCGTGGTGTGGTGTGGCGTGGTGTGGTGTGGTGTAGTGTGGTGTGGTGTGGTGTAGTGTGGTGTGGTGTGGTGTGGCGTGGTGTGGTGTGGCGTGGTGTGGCGTGGTGTGGCGTGGTGTGGTGTGGTGTAGTGTGGCATCAATGTTAAATATTTTTTGCAATCTAATCATTTTAAAAAATCCAATAAAAGACGCGGTTTCAAATGAACAACAGAAAAAGTGAAACAATAGAACAAAAGAATGATTGATCACAAAACGTAACCAAGAAACAAAACAAACATCAAACAAACAAAAAACGAAACAAATTACAACAACAAAAACAACAACAAAAACGACAACAACAACAAAAACAACAACAAAAACAACAACAACAACGACAACAACAAAAACAACAACAGAAATAACAACAACACCAACAATAGGTTTGTGCAATGCATTTTAATTCGGCAATTATAGTGAAGAGACTGCACTGATTACCACGTCAACAACACGTCAACAACACGTCAACAACACGCGTTCCCAACACCACTTCTTCATATTCGCTCATTTCTTCTTCTTCTTTTGTTTCCGTTTTAGTTATTATTATTATTTATTTTTTTTTTAGAATTGTTTTTTTTTTAGATTTTATTTTCGACCAGTTGTATATTTTTTCAATCAATTTTTTCATTTTTCTTTCAAATTAGATCAACGATATTAGAGAAAATTTTACAAATGACATGAAAAAGATGACACAGTTAAAAAATCCCAAATCTACAAATAACTCAAAAGCAGGTCACTCAATTAAGCACCAATGAGGTGGGGCGTGGTGGAGTGTCAAGTGATGTGATTGGTTCAACCTCCACCAATGAAACAAGACCTCCCCACTGCAATTATGACCACAACCTGCCTTTATGGCCTCTTTGTTCTTATTATTATTTATTTATTCGCTTCGCTTTCTATATATTATTTCCTTTGTTACTTTTTTAACTTTTAATCTTTCTATTTTATGTTACTAATAATAATAACAATAATAATAACAATAATAATAATAATAATAATAATAATAATAATAATAATAATAATAATAATAATAATAATAATAATAATAATAATAATAATAATAATAATAATAATAATAATAATAATAATAATAATAATAATAATAATAATAATAATAATAATATAAATAATAGTAATAATAATAATAATAATAATAATAATAATAATAATAATAATAATAATAATAATAATAATAATAATAATAATAATTTAAATAATTCAAAAAAAAGAAAATAATGATAAAAATAATATCATCTTATAGCACATCCTTCCCACATTAGCACTTACATCATTAACCACACTATGTTATGATTGGTTGATATGACATTTCATCATCATTATTATCAAACATTATCAGCTATGTTTCATTATACCTTCACTTTCAACTCATTATCTCATCAAAACACCTCAACCAGCAAAACACCTCAACCAGCAAAACACCTCAACCAGCAAAACACCTCAACCAGCAAACACCTCAACCAACAAAACACCTCAACCAGCAAAACACCTCAACCAGCAAAAAACCTCAACCAGCAAAACAACTCAACCAACAAAACACCTCAACCAGCAAAAAACCTCAACCAGCAAAACACCTCAACCAGCAAACACCTCAACCAACAAAACACCTCAACCAACAAAACACCTCAACCAGCAAAACACCTCAACCAGCAAAACACCTCAACCAGCAAAACACCTCAACCAGCAAAACACCTCAACCAGCAAAACAACTCAACCAACAAACTCGCCACAGCCTCTAGGACCTCATCCATTTGAGGTGTGAAGGAGATTCCTGGCAGGGGAGGCGATAAAAGGGGGGGGGGGGGTGGTTGAAGTCATGCAACTTCTCAAACACACTTAGTGTCACAACGAGGCGCTACATAAATAGGATGTGGGAGGACAGTATAAGCGGACATCTTCCGAAAGGGTGGGCCTCTTGGGTTGTTGGAAGGCTGCTTTGCAGGGGCCCACAACATTTTAAATTCACAAAGCTTTCAAATTTTTCGTCAGCCAAGCCTCCTCCTCCTCACTTCCTTAACCACTCCCTGGGACACCCAGCTTCAAACCCCGCCAAATGCCATCCAACCCTCCCAACTCCACCAACCTTTCTAGACTTCCATCATTCTTTTATAGTTTTTTAAACCTTTCTTTGGACATTGAACTTCTAAAATCTGAAGTTTTGTAATCCTCTCCGAAACTCTCTCAACCGCCTCAAACCTTCCAAAAACTCAGACCTCAAAAACTACAACTCTAAAACCACATAACCACCACCAAACTTCCACCACCACCCCTTCAAACTCCCACCACTCCTTCAAACCTCCACCACCACCCCTTCAAACCTCCACCACCACCCCTTCAAACCTCCACCCCCACCACTCCAAACTCCCACCGCCACCACCCCTCCAAACCTCCACCACCACCACCACTCCAAACTCCCACCGCCACCACTCCAAACCTCCACCACCACCCCTTCAAACTCCCACCACCACCACCACTCTAAACTCCCACCACCACCACTCCTCCAAACTCCCACCACCACCCCTCCAAACCTCCACCACCCCCCCTCCAAACTCTCACCACCACCCCTCCAAACCTCTACCACCACCACCCCTTCAAACCTCCACCACCCCCCCTCCAAACTCTCACCACCACCCCTCCAAACCTCTACCACCACCACCCCTCCAAACCTCTACCACCACCACCCCTTCAAACTCCCACCACCACTCCTCCCAACTCTCCACACCTCCTCACTTGAACTCTGACTTCGGGCAGTGAAATCTTATTGGCTAGTTCTTCCCGGAAGTACACGTCGGGGTAATGTGATTGGTCGAAGGCTCGTTCTAGTTGGTGAAGTTGGTAAGTGGTGAAGGTTGTTCGATTGCGTCTGTTCTTCTTGAATGGTGAAACAGATGTGAGGGCGGGTGAATGCATTGGTGAAGTTGTGGGGGAATGAATGGATGAGGTTGTGGGGGAATGAATGGATGAGGTTGTGGGGGAATGAATGGATGAGGTTGTGGGGGAATGAATGGATGAGGTTGTGGGGGAATGAATGGATGAGGTTGTGGGGGAATGAATGGATGAGGTTGTGGGGGAATGAATGGATGAGGTTGTGGGGGAATGAATGGATGAGGTTGTGGGGGAATGAATGGATGAGGTTGTGGGGGAATGAATGGATGAGGTTGTGGGCGAATGAATGGATGAGGTTGTGGGAGAATGAATGGATGAGGTTGTGGGGGAATGAATGGATGAGGTTGTGGGCGAATGAATGGATGAGGTTGTGGGGGAATGAATGGATGAAATTGTGGGCGAATGAATGGATGAAAAAATAGGCGAACAAACAGGTGAATGAATGGATGAATTGGTGGATGAATGAATGTCTGTATGCAACAATGAACGACTAGGTGAGTGAACGGATGAATTGGACAACGCATCGGTGGAGGTCTTTGGCTTATCATCATCTTTTTTTCCATTTGCATTGCCATCACCATCAGCATCATTTTCATATTCGTAAGCAAAATAATGACCACCACCACCACCACCATCACCACCACCATCACCACCACCATCCTCACCATCATTACCACTACCACCACCATTATCATCGTCATCACCACCACCATCCTCACCATCATCACAACTACCACCACCATTATCATCGTCATCACCACCACCATCCTCACCACCATCACCACCATCACCACCATCATCACCATCATCACCATCACCACCATCATCACCATCACCACCATCATCATCATCATCATCATCATCACCATCATCACCATCATCATCATCCTCATCATCATCATCACCATTTTCACATATACTCCTTTCATCTTCATATTTTCCTTCCTCTTCCCATTTTCCTTCACTCCCTCCATTCTCTTCAAGATGTGTTGCAAAGGAGTTATTGCAACATATGTTGGTGTTTTTGTTGTTGTTGTTGTTGTTTTTGTTGTCGTTTTTGTTAATGGTTGTAATGTTTTTGAAGTATAAGTTACGCAGAGATGTCAAAGTTGTTGCTGTTTTTGTTGTGGATTTTCTGGTTTTGGTTGTTGAGTACGCTGTTGTGTTTAATGAAGGCTTTGTTGCGGTTGTTGTTGTTGTTGTTGGAGTTGGAGTTGCGATTGAAATTGTTGATGTTGTTGTGTTTGTTGTTGTGTTTTTTGCGGTTGTTATTTCAGTTTTTAGTGGGTTTGTTTCACTGATTGTTGTTGTTGTTGAAGTGATTGCTCTTATTGAAGTTCCAATTGTTGAAGATACTTTCATGATTCCTGTTGGGGGTGTTGTTGTTGTTGTGGGTGTTGTTGTGGTTGTTGTTGGGGTTGTTGTGGTTGTGGTTGTTGTTTTGGTTGTTGTTGGGGTTGTTGTGGTTGTTGTTGGGGTTGTTGTTGTTGGGGTTGTTGTTGTTGGGGTTGTTGTGGTTGTTGTTGGGGTTGTTGTGGTTGTTGTTGGGGTTGTTGTGGTTGTTGTTGTTGTTGTTGTTGTTGTTGTTGTTGTTGTTGTTGTTGTTGTTGTTGTTGTTGTTGTGGTTGATCCAGAAAGTGTTTTATGAATTTCATTTTTTGTGATAGTATTTTTGACTGTTGAAGTTTGTGTTGTTGTTAGCTTCTGTGTAATTGTCGTTGTTGTTGTTGGATTCTGTGTTGTAGTTGCGTTGGAAAGGGTTGTGGTTGAAGCAACGTGTTGAAACAATTCTGTGTGGTTTGAAGAGAATAAGTGCATTCACTTGCTGGTTATAAAATGAAAATGTTAAACGAAATAAATTTTAAATTACTCATAAATATAACTTTATTTAAATTTTTTTAATATTTTTTAAATATTTCTTTTTTTAAATTATATATATAATCTTTCTAATTATTTTTTTGTTAAATTTTTGAATTTTACACTTATTCAATTCCAAAGAAAAATCCACTCATTCCATCATAACTCATCCATCCATTCAACCACAATCCATTCAACCACAATTCATCCTTCCATCTATCCATCCATCCATTCAACCACAATTCATCCATCCATCCATCCATCCATCCATCCATCCATCCATCCATCCATCCATCCATCCATCCATCCATCCATCCATCCATCCATTCATCCATTCAACCACAATTCATCCATCCATCCATCCAACCATTCAACCACAATTCATCCATCCATCTATCCATTCAACCACAATTCATCCATCTATCCATCTCTCCATCTGCATGTCTGACTAATGACGGAACCACGCTTTATTGTTATGACGAATTGTCATGACAACATGATTGTCGTGGTAGGTGGCTGGATGAATTGATAGATGAATGGATGGATGAATGGATGGATGGATGGATGGATGGATGGATGGATGGATGGATAGATGGATGAATGGATAGGTGGCTGGATGAATGGATGGATGGATGGATGGATGGATGAATGAATGAATGAATGAATGAATGAATGAATGAATGAATGAATGGATGGATGAATGAATGGATGAATGAATGAATGATAGATGAATGAGTAAGAGGGTCTGATTGGGCTTAGAAAGTAAGCGCATTATAAACACTTATTATTGCCGCTTGAGTTCATGTGTCTGCTCACCAATCACCACGATTACCTACATCCACCATCTTCTTCATCCTTCCCCCATCCTCTCCATCTTCCTCCTCCTCATCTTCATCTTTTTTCATTATCTTTTTAGTTTTCTTCTTCTTCCTCTTCCTTCTCCTCGTTCTCCAGCTTTCAATTCCTTTCTTCGAAATAATCTTCCTCTTTTATTTTCGTTATAATTTTTTTCATATTTTTTTTTTGAATTAATTTTTTTCTCATTTCGCCTTCTTTTGCTTCACGTCATCCACTGTTGCCCTCCTATTCGCTATCTTCTCTTCCTCCTTCTTTCTCTCTTCTTTTTCTCCTCCTCTTCCTCCTCTTCCTCCTCCTTTTCCTCCTTTTCCTCCTCTTCCTCCTCTTCCTTCTCTTCCTCTTCATCCTCCTCTTCCTCCTCTTCTTCCTCCTCTTCCTCCTCCTCTTCCTCCTCTTTTTCCTCCTCTTCTTCCTCTTCCTCCTCTTCCTCCTCCTCTTCCTCCTCTTCCTCCTCTTCCTCTTCTTCCTTAATTTGTTATTATTCTATTCTATTTCTTTTTTAATTTTTTTTTCCATTTTTTCCATTTTTTCATTCTTTTCTTCTTCCTTTTTTCTTCCGTTTCTTTTACCTTCTTTTTCCCCCTTTCTTCTTCATCTTTCCCCCCCCCCCTCTTCCCCCACTTCCCCCCCCCCTTTCTCTCACCTTCTTTTCCCCTTTCCCCCCTTCCCCAATCGTGCATAAATTGCATTAAAATTCAGAGTCCATATCTTTGAGGAGTATCGTGTCTAAAAATAACTCGGTCACGTGGCTACGTCACGTGATGACTCATTAATAGCGCCTAATGCACACTACTTTGTTTCTATTTTTGTCCTTTCGTGACCTGTTCTTTTGAACTCTCTAATCTCCATCCACCTTACCATCAAGTTGTGCTTTCGTTCCTCCTTCCTTGGATCTTCCCCTATGAATTATTCTCTGGCTAGCTCACCCCTCCAGCCATTCACCTAATCATCAGTTAACTCATTCATTCACTCATGCATTAATCAATTCTCGCATGTATTCCTTCTTTCAATCAACCGTTTATCCATGCACTCATTCATTTTTCCGTTCATCCATATATCTGTACATTTTTTGCATTTTTTCAATATAACATTTATTTATTCATCTATTCATCCAATCATTCATATATACACTCATTCATTCATTCATTCATTCATTACATCACCCAGTTATCCATTCATCAATTCTCCAATAATTCATTCATTCACTAATTCATTCATTCATACTTTTTTTAATAATTAATTCACTCACTCATTCATTCATTCATATTTTTTTAAATAATTCACTCACTCATTCATTCATCCTTCAATATCCCATCAATCATTGTCTTACTGTTACTCGTAGCGGGATTTCTGTTGGAGTTTCTGATGTTAGTGGTGTTAATCTGTAGTTGTATGAGCTTTGGTTGATGGATGGATGGTTGGATGAGAGTTTGGAAGGATGGCTGGACGGAAGGATGGACACACGAAAAGAGGTTGTGATTGGTGAGTGGATAAACAGCTTGATAGATGGAAGGGTGGATGGATAAATGAACGGGTGAGTGGATGGATGGGTAGAAGAAGGAACGAATGGAAGATTTGAAAAATGAAGAATCATTTTTGAAAAATGTTGAAAAAGAGTTGTTTGATGTTGCTGTTGTCGTTGTTGTTGTTGTCGTTGTTGCTGTTGTTGTCGTTCTTGTTGGTGTCATTGTTGTTCTTGTTGCTGTCATTCTTGTTGTTCTTCTTCTTGTTGCTCGCTGTTCCAACTTTTTGAGCCTTCTTAGATTTTTATTTTTCTCCGCTGTTTCTGTTCTTGTTACCGACCCTTCCACTTTGGTTATTTTATTGGTTGTTGGAGTTGTTGTTGTCAAAAAGGTTGTTGTTGTTGTTGTCAAAAAGATTGTTGTTGTTGTTGTTGTTGTCAAAAATGTTGTTGTTGTTGCAAGGATATTGTTGTTCTTTTTTTTTCGGGGACTGAGTATCGCTTCGATGGAGTAGGGAAGGTGTGACGTCATGACGGTCCTAATGCCGTCACAAAAAAATGATTTTTAAGATTTTGATCGGTCAATCTGAAAGTTGATAAATACACAAAGCCATGTGGCGCCAACTTTGCGAAGTTTTAATTCTTGTTTTTGTCAACTACAACCTTCCTTTCTGAACAACCTTCATTTTTATAAACATACAAACTTCTATTTATCCATATATGTATGTTTATTTATTTGTCTATTTAAATATTATATGTAGTTTTGTGAGGTATTCGCCATATATTCAAAATATTCCACGTGTGCATGCATTCCAGCGTTGAGTGTGCGGCAGGTTGAAGAGTGCTTGAGTCGGGAATCCATGAATATTCATAAGAATTCACGTCAAATGAACACAGCCGTAATTCACCTACACTTCTTTCCACCAGCCTAATTAGATTTAATATATCAAGAAGGCGGTTCCAGCGGAAATTTCAACCAATCACGAAAGGCCATTTGTCTTGATTGATGTGAGCACATGTCGTGGAAAGGAGTAATGAAAGATGAAGCAATAATTTCATAACGGTCGTTGCATCAATTGTGGCCATAATTTGATGATTCAAAATTATGCGCTAAAAAAAATTTTTTCTCAAAAATTTCGATTAGCTCAAAATTGCATTAAAGAAATCTTTAGGCGCCTTTTGGTTATTAATTATTTTTCAAAATGTAGGAATTGTCGATTTGGAATTGTACGATGGAAACGCAATATCAGCAATTCTTTTTCACCACATCAAGAGACAGCAATTGCATTGGAAGTCTGCATTACTATTTGGAGCTTACATGGAAAACTGATTCAATAAAGTTTTTTAGTTGAAAAAAAAAATTTGGTTCAGAAGTAGAATTATAATCATAAAAGAAATAATATTAATTAAAAAAACTATTATTGAGGAATGGAACTATGTTGAGAACAACAATGGTGGATTAAGAAATATTAATTTAAATATTGACATTTGAGGAGGTCTTGTAAGTTCATAGGGCCTTTGAAACTAGGAACATGAGGCGTTAAGCACCAAGAAGTGGGTGATGATAATTATTTTGATGGGATAATGTTCGGGACCGAAAGACTTATGAACAATGTGACGAAACTAAATTAAAACATCTCATCAGCTTAAATATAAAAACGTTTTAAAAGCATTTACAAATCAATTGCTGAAACAAAGAAAACTGGGAAATGAGATGAAGGAAAAGAAGAAATGGAAAACAAAAAAAAAAAATTAAAAATTAAGATAAAACCAAAATGACAATGAAAATTGACAAAACCGAAAATGAAAAAAAATTAACCTTTCCACATTCATGCGTCAAAACAACACTAAAATGAAAACATAGTCTAGATAGATCTGCCTTAATACACTTTCTTACACTCACTCACTCACACTCACACACACACACACACACACACACACACACACACACACACACACACACACACACACACACACACACACACACACACACACACACACACACACACACACACACAACCAATAAATATACAGACAACGACACAGACAAGGAAGGATAATGCACCAGTCCTAAAACATTTGAAGGTATGAAAAATACTTCGATATAACAGGCGCATTGGGCTTGGCGCTCCAAAATTATTATTATTATTATTATTATTAGTAGTAGTATTAGTAGTAGTAGTAGTAGTAGTAGTAGTAGTAGTAGTAGCAGTATTATTAGTAGTAGTAGTATTAGTAGTAGTAGTAGTAGTAGTAGTAGTAGTAGTAGTAGTAGTAGTAGTAGTAGTAGTAGTAGTAGTAGTAGTATTAGTAGAAGTAGTAGTAGTAGTAGTAGTAGTAGTAGTAGTAGTAGTAGTAGTAGTAGTAGTAGAGTGGTTATGGTAGTAACGATGAAAACACCAAAGACGCACACCTATGCCTATTCAAGTGATTAGACAAAAGCATCAACAATCGATTCAACCACATGAGCAACCAACCAAACAGCCACAACAACTACAACAACCAAAGCCACCATAAAGAACCACAGCCACTTTGACCACCAAAAGCGCCACAACCACCACAAAATCAATCACAGCCACCACAGCCACCACAAATTTAATCACAGCCACCGCGCTTCAGCGAATGCTACGACTGATGGACCACTCGTGAGGCCTCAAGTGTTGCAGTCTCCTTGCAGCGCCTGAAGCCAGCCACAGCCACACAACGCCACTTGCCACTCCCACCCACGACAACACGTAATAGCCGTCCAAGTAGATGCAACTGTTGGCGCCCCCACACTGTGATTGGTTGGTTTGCAGGTGGAGTTTAAAACTGCTTTGGTACATCAGACCAATCAGGTTAGAGCAAAATAGGTTAGGCCAATCAGATTAGGTCAAAATAGGTTAGGTCAATCAGATTAGGTAAGATCAGGGTGGTTAGTAAAATTATGTTATACCAAATTAGATGATGCCAAATTAGACAAGATAAAACAAGATCAACCGAGATTATATGAGATTAGATTAAGCAAAATCATATCAATTTATTCCAGATCACTCCAGATGGACAAGAGAAGAACAAACAGAGGAGAAGGAGAGAGAGCAGGAGGAGTTGGAAGACACACAGCCCTTCAATGTAACGTACTCCACCAGGAAGAGCGAGAGTGTCTGTGGCCAGTTGCCCCCTGTGGTACAGTGGTGGTGGTGGTGGTGGTGGTGGTTGGTGTAGTTTGGTGATGTGGTTTGGTGTGGTAGTGTGGTTTGGTGTGGTAGTTTGGTTTGGTGTGGTAGTTTAGTTTGGTGTGGTAGTTTGGTTTGGTGTGGTAGTGTGGTTTTGGTAGAGGTGGTCTGGTTAAAGTAAGTTGAGATGGTGGAAGATAAGGTGACACTGAATTATTCATGAACCATCCTTGCTCCTATTCTTATATTCCTTCTTCACTCCCCACCTCACCGATCAACCACCATCCCCCATTTACTTGACCTCAAACCCCTCACCATCACCTTTTATCTGACCTCAAAGCCACCCAAGGCCACCAATGCCCCTTCCACCCACCCAGGTTGGAGATGGTGTTGAGGAGGGTCATATAGGTTCCTCCTATGGTGGGGTCGCTAACCAGCGCGAAGAAGGTCATTATGGGAACGTACGTGCAAGCTACCGTCACCTGTGCACAAGTGAATGTGTATGCGTGTGTGTGTGTGTGTGTGTGTGTGTGTGTGTGTGTGTGTGTGTGTGTGTGTGTGTGTGTGTGTGTGTGTGTGTGTGTGTGTGCATGTGCATAAGTATACGCGCCTAAAAAAATTGTACTTGCAGTTTTGAGCTAATTCATTCATCTACCCATCCATCCACCCTACTACCCATCCATCCATCCATTTATATATCTGACTACCTATCCATGCATCTATGCATCATCCACCATGCATCCATCATCCCTCCATGCACACATCCATGCATCATCCATGCATCACCCATCCATGCATCATCCATGCATCACCCATCCATCATCCATGCATCACCCATCCATGCATCACCCATCCATGCATCATCCATGCATCACCCATGCATCATCCATGCATCACCCATCCATCATCCATGCATCACCCATCCACCACCCCATCCAAGTTACTTGTTGAAGCATCACCAAGACGACACAGATGGCGTAGAAGTAGTATGGAAAAACACCATCACCACTGCCTCCCATCACCTTGGTGATGATGATGATGATGATGATGGTGGTGGTGATGATGGTGATGATGATGATGGCGGTGATGATGATGAGGATGATGATGATGAAGATGATGATGGTGGTGATGATGGCAGTGATGATGATGATGGTGATGATGATGATGAGGATGATGATGATGATGATGATGGTGGTGATGATGGCAGTAATGATGATGATGGTGTGATGATGATGATGGTGATGATGATGATGGCGGTGGTGATGATGATGATGATGGTGATGATGATGATGGTGGTGGTGATGATGATGATGATGATGATGATGATGATGGTGGTGATGATGATGATGGTGATGATGATGGTGATGATGATGGTGATGATGATGATGATGATGGTGATGATGATGATGGCGGTGATGATGATGATGGCGGTGGTGATGATGATGATGATGGTAATTAAAAATAAATAAAAATAATTTTCAAATAAAAATGACTGGAAATAAATTTTAATTAGATAATGATTAAAAATGAATTTTAATAGGATAATGATTAAAATTGAATTTTGATAAGAAAATGATTAAAATTGAATCATGATACCTTAGTGCTGGGGGCCCACCAGACCACCCACATGGACATGATTGAGAAGAATAGCCTGATGGATGGAAGAGAAATGGTTGAATGTTGAAGTTTCTAATTTATTGAAAAGTTATTAATGATTATTTGGAACAATTAATTAGGATTTTTAAAAGCTATAACCACCCATCACCTCTGGAGTATTTACCACCATTTAAAAGCAACACCAAACAACTAACTAAAACTCGCCTCCCCCCATCAACCCACCAACCACCCTTCACTCAACCCACCAAACCACCAACCACCAATCACCTAAAAGGATAGGCGGAAAGAAGGACTTCGATTGGTCGTTTTTGGGGGGTGAAGCGGGTGATGAGTATGGGGAGGATGATGTTTAGGGGGATTGTGGGCGTGGCTAACATTGCAATCTTCTCCTTTGGCACGCCCACCTCGATCAGCTTGAGACTCGAGATGGCCTCATTTGCTGCAAAGGCCATCTGTAATTGGTCAAAAAATGAAGTAGACATCATTCTGTTGTTTATCCAGGTGCAAAAAGCTTTGTTGATCCAGGTGCAAAAAGCTTTGTTGATCCAGGTGCAAAAAGCTTTGTTGATCCAGGTGCAAAAAGCTTTGTTTGCAAACTCTAATCCTGAATCTTCAATCATTCCCCATCATTCCCCATAGGCCACACAGCACTAACTTCCTCTCCAGACATCCCCCATCCATTCCACCTGTTTCAAATCATCCACACACTCCCCTATCATTCACATATTCACCTCTCCTTCCACATCACCATCGAACCACCCAAACCATTCATGCACTAATCACCCACTCAACCCAGCCTCAACCACCACCATCACAACCACCACCACCACCACCACCACCACAACCACCACCCCCACCACAACCACCACCCCCACCACAACCATCACCCCCACCACAACCACCACCCCCACCACAACCATCACCCCCACCACAACCACCACCACCACCACAACCACCACCACCTTGACGGTGAGGAGGAGGACCATAAGCTTGAGGACGGAGGGAAGGAGGACGATGCGGTAGAGGAGTCTGTAGACGTGTGGCACGCTGTAGTCCTTCAGACCCACCTCCATCACCTCCCTCTTCAGCAGCCACACCAGCGATGTGGAAACAAAAAAGATGATGCTGAAAGTGTGCAGGTAACCTTGGTAACAGGGGTGGTGGTGGTGGTGGTGGTTGGATGAGTGTGATTATGAGGGATATATGATTATTCCATAATAAATTAATTACTACATTAAATTTAATTACTGATAAATGTCTGAAATGTCACTTAATTAGACAATTAACTTGTTAATCGGCCGCCACAAGAGCAAACGAATTCATTTATAAGTAGGCTAATTGGCACTAAAAAATTATTTGAATGACAAATTTAGTCTAATTAAGGTTAATAAGTCGGATAATTGCTGACCAATGAAACAATTGTTAATTAATTTGGTAAATAAAAAGGTGGATAGTTGTTAATTAATATGGTTAATGGAATAATTAATAGGGAGACAGAACATACCAGCGAAGGAAACGACACCCCCCTCAGCAGGGGAGGAGCGGAGGTAGGCGTTTGAGAACTCCTGAGACTCCAGAGACAAAAAGACCAGATTGCCAAACATGTAGCCTGAAGGGTGGTTGATGTGGCGGTGTGGTTGGTGTGGTTGATGTGGCGGTGTAGTAGTGTGGTTGGTGTGGTGGTGTGGTTGGTGGTGGTAGTGTGGTTGGTGTGGTGGTGTGGTTGGTGTGGTAGTGTGGTTGGTGTGGCGGTGTGGTAGTGTGGTTGGTGTGGTGGTGTGGCGGTGTGGTAGTGTGGTTGGTGTGGTGGTGTGGTTGGTGTGGTAGTGTGGTTTGTGTGGTGGTGTGGTTGGTGTGGTTGATGTGGCGGTGTGGTAGTGTGGTTGGTGTGGTGGTGTGGTTGGTGTGGTGGTGTGGTTGGTGTGGTAGTGTGGTTGGTGTGGTTGGTGTGGTGGTGTGGTTGGTGGTGGAAGAAAGCAAGATGGGAAGTGTTTTGAAGTGGAAGAGGAATTGACAAGAGTGCCATAGCAACGGAAGTGAGAAGTTATTGAACAATCTCATTGGCAACCCAACTACCGATGGTCTGTCCCACCGAATTGCAAGTTGAAACCCAGCCTGAGTGAGATCTGTGGATGGGTGTTGGAGGTACATGATAGTAACAACAAGTCCAACTTGGCAGCAGCTGAGGCGCAAGAGGGATGAATGCATTGACGAGTGGCTTAATGCATGAATATATAATGAAAAAAGATTTGAACAAATTAATAATAAAAATAATAAAAATGGAACAAATTAATAATAAAAACTAGAAAAGATTTAGAAAAATTAATAATAAAAACTAGAAAAGATTTAGAAAAATTAATCATAAAAACTAGAAAAGATTTAGAAAAATTAATAATAAAAACTAGAAAAGATTTAGAAAAATTAATCATAAAAAACATCGAA
This sequence comes from Branchellion lobata, assembly GCA_947562095.1. Taxonomy (NCBI): domain Eukaryota; kingdom Metazoa; phylum Annelida; class Clitellata; order Hirudinida; family Piscicolidae; genus Branchellion; species Branchellion lobata. Next base: position 252,346 of record OX387256.1, on the reverse strand, counting down.
CTCCTTCTTCCACATATTTCTCTCTAACTTGATCTTTAATTGTACCTAAGCCCCCTCCCCCCAAATACTCCATCCACTCCCCCAAATACTCCACCCCCTCCCCAAATACTCCACCCCCTCCCCCAAATACTCCACCCCCTCCCCCAAATACTCCACCCCCTCCCCCAAATACTCCACCCCCTTCCCCCAAAACTCCACCCCCTCCTCCAAATACTCCACCCCCTCCCCCAAATACTCCACCCCCTTCCCCCAAATACTCCACCCCCTCCCCCAAATACTCCACCCCCTCCCCCAAATACTCCACCCCCTCCCCCAAATACTCCACCCCCTCCCCCAAATACTCCACCCCCTCCCCCAAGAGCCCCACCGACTTCCCAAGCATGGTGAGGGCCCAGCCATCAACGGCGATGTCTTGAGTGGCGGCGAGGAAGTTGATGAGGAAGAAGATGATAGTGAGAGTGCCAATGCTGACGTGCTTGTGGGGGTTGTCACCCATGAAGAAGTCAATGTGGTGAGACAAGAAAAACATACTGATGCCTGGAAATTGAGGTGGGTTGGGTGATGGGAGAGGGGGGTTGGGTGATGAGGGAGATGAAAGTTTATGGTGGAAGGAAGAGGATGATGGTGGGTGGGTGGAAGGTGTGGTAAGTGGGTGGGAGGGAGGAGGATTTATTGTGGGTTGAATGGGTGGATGTTACAGTGGGTAAGAAGTTGATAAGGAGATTGAATAGGTAGTGAGTGGGAGGGTGGGGTCACGTGAGTTGGTGGGTGAAAATAACAGTGGATGAGAGTTAATGTGATTGAGTAAAAGTGTTTGTTGTTAGATGGAAATCATTGAAGAATGCAGAGTGAATAAATGAGAGAAATATTATAAATTATTCGAAAAATTAATAAAATTTAAAAAAAGTACCATTTCTGAAAATAATTACTTTTTAATATAAAAAAATATTCAAAAAAATCATTCTCAAACCATAACTTAACTCCTCCCCCTTTCAAAACCGCCAAACAAGTCCCTCCCACTCTTGACCCACCAACCAATGAGGTACTGTGTAGGAATGAGCCATGACTTCCTGCGACCAAAGGCAGGAAAGTAGGAGGAGTCAACGATGGGAGCCCAGAAAAGCTTGAGGGAGAATGGCCAGTAGATGAGACTAAAAAGGGCTTGCTCCTTGTAGGAGACCTTGAAAGGGTGGGTGGGTGGGGTGATGGAAGGAGGGAAGTGGTGGGTGGGTGGGGTGATGGAAGGAGGGAAGTGGTGGGTGGGTGGGGTGATGGAAGAAGGGATGTGGTGGGTGGGTGGGGTGATGGAAGGAGGGAAGTGGTGGGTGGGTGGGGTGATGGAAGGAGGGAAGTGGTGGGTGGGTGGGGTGATGGAAGGAGGGAAGTGGTGGGTGGGTGGGGTGATGAAATGAGGGAAGTGGTGGGTGGGTGGGGTGATGGAAGGAGGGAAGTGGTGGGTGGGTGGGGTGATGGAAGGAGGGAAGTGGTGGGTGGGTGGGGTGATGGAAGAAGGGAAGTGGTGGGTGGGTGGGGTGATGGAAGGAGGGAAGTGGTGGGTGGGTGGGGTGATGGAAGGAGGGATGTGGTGGGTGGTTGGGGTGATGGAAGAAGGGATGTGGTGGGTGGTTGGGGTGATGGAAGAAGGGATGTGGTGGGTGGGTGGGGTGATGGAAGGAGGGAAGTGGTGAGTGGGGTGAAATGGGGGGTTGGAGGAAGAAGGATGAGGAGTGGAGAGAAGAAAAGTGGAGAATGTGAGTTGGAGTTATGGAGAATGAGTGGGGAAAAAAAGAATAAGAAAGATGAAGAAAGGGTGAAAAAATAAAAATAAAAGAAATGATAAAAAAACGTTTTTAGTGAAACCTCAATAAAACGCTATAAAAACATAGAAATATAGAAATTATACAGAAAAACAGAAATCATACATAGAAACATAGAAATAATACATAGAAACATAAAAATTATAAAGGACTCTTGGAGATGTGCAAATGAAAAAAAAGATTTTAATCAAAGTTCAAAAAAGCGCTATAAAAACATCAAAAATGAGATTTAGCACAAACCTTTCTGGCCTGGAGAAGGTAGGGAAGAGAAGCTCCGAGGCCGAGTGGAACTCCTTGGAGGATGTAGAGGAAGATGAGGAGGCAGATTTTGGAGGTGGGTGTGACAAAGACATCAAAGGGTTGTAAAATAGACATATTTTTGGCTGTGGTGGAGAATTTTTGTTGTTGAATTAAATAAATAATTAATTAATTAACTGAAGTTAAGTCTGTATATACTTTTAAGCAATACATAATCGCCATTATAACAATTAATTTATTGAATCAGATTGCAAAACTTCAACTGACAAGTTTTACTAACAATATTTCGCTCTTTTGTGGCTATTGTTGATGTTTTCCGCTTCATTGTCTTCATCAGAAATTTCATATTTACTCTCTACATCATCAACTTCATATTCATCAGAAGCTGTACACAGTGATTTTTGTTTTACGTTTTAACTTGGATATATTTTTTCAAGGATTGAAAGATTTAATTTTAAAAAATAATGTGGGCTTTACTTTTTTCAGTGTAATAAAAACCTTCCTCATTAACTAGACCTGACATTACATCTGCGTTGAAAAAAAACTATTTAAAAATTAATTTTAAATTCAATATGTTATTCGTATCGAATCAATGGTATAATTTGTTAATCTTTGCTGCAACATGATATATTATATGGATTTTGTGTACAAATGTAACTTCATGTTTGCAGAATTACTCATTATTTGACACGTTCTTAAATCAGTAAGAACAAAATCAATAATTGAGCACTTTGAAACAATTTAAATAAAACAAAAATTGTGTTTGAACAACACAACATTTCAGTTCGATTTTGATAATTGAAAATTAGAAAATTAAATAAAAATCTGGATGAGCTTTAACAACTTGAAAAGCATGATTCGGAGCTTACCATCCGAGTCGTTTTTTTTTCTTTCTCTAAATGTCATTTTTTAAACAATTTTTCGTTGTATGTTTTTAATAAATTAAATTAAGCCTAATTTCCAGAAATGAACTTTACTGCCACCATTGAATATGTTTAAAAATAACCAATCGTAATAACACACGGTGGTGGGTATTTCAGTGTTGGACAAAGTTTTCTAAAAAAAACATTGAATTATGTATTCAATCACCATTCATGAAAAAATGTTATTTCATAAATAATTTTCAAATATTTCAAATAAATTCAACTCATAAAACAAAATGTTTAAAAAAATTTATTGATAACAATCGAAATTCTTTTTTTTTTTAATTTTTCTTTTTGATTAATTAATTGAAAAATATTTAATTGAAAGCACAGTACTTTTGTTTCTTTGCAAAATGAGTCTATAGCAACCTGACTTCAAAGAAATTTTAACCAATTAAAAAAAACTAAAATTTAACTTACTTCTAACCCAATTAAAACAAAAATTCTATAAAACTAAAAATTAGGTTGAACATGTCGTTGTTTAAAACAATAAATTTATGGCACACAACAGTTGGCGAAAACGAAAGTTTTGATAACGGGTGCTTCAGTGTTGATGAAAGTAACAAAGATGGAGGTTGGGGTTAACTGGGAAGAGTGAAATTAAATTGAACTAACTCAATTCATTAAATATTTATAATTAATTTGTAACTTGTTGACCAATTAAATCGCAGTGAGGATCTTTGTAGGAAGTCATGAAGGGGTTCTTCGAGTGTTCCAACCAACAAAAACCATCAATAAAAAAGAAAATAATACGAATGACGATAACAACCATAATAACAATTATTATAATAATAATAATAATAATACTGAAAATAGGAATGATAATAAAGACAATAGTTTTAATATTAACAATGAAAAAAAGGAAAAATCCATGTTATGTGAGTTACACACAGGAGAGCCCATCCTACAGCTTGAAGTGGGCAGGTTCCTAGGGTGAGTGGTGCGCCATCAACAAACATTGATTAATATATTTTAAAAATTCTATGAATTATACTAAAAACAAAATTAAAAATTATTATAAAAATAATCATAATAAGATGACAAATTCTATAAACAAAACGAGAAAAAATAATATAAAAATAATTATTCAACAAATAGTAGTAATAACAATAATAATAATAATAATATTAATATTAATATTAATAATAATAATAATAATAATAATAATAATAATAATAATAAATAAAAATAATAATATAAATAACAATAAAAAGGGGAATGGAGGAATTGTCACTGGTGGTTTTGCAACCTTTGAAACTGACCGCCTACAAGTTCACTGGTTGTTAGCACTTTTAATATTTTTATTATTTCAGTATATTAATAAACAAATTATTTTTTAATTGCTGCTCTGGTTGCTTGTAATGTTTTTATTTAATGCAATTTTACCGTATTTATAAG
>OX387256.1:232950-245450 GCA_947562095.1 Branchellion lobata | reverse complement strand
TAATATAATAATAATTAATATAATAATAATTAATATAAAAATAATTAATATAATAATAATTAATATAAAAATAATTAATATAATAATAATTAATATAATAATAATTAATATAATAATAATTAATAGAATAATAATTAATATAAAAATAATTAATATAATAATAATTAATATAAAAATAATTAATATAATAATAATTAATATAAAAATAATTAATATAATAATAATTAATATTAAAACAATTAATATAATAATAGTTAATATTAAAATAATTAATATTAAAATAATTAATATAATAATAATTAATATAATAATAACGCTTAAAAAGAGAATAAAAATAATAATAATCAGTGTGAATAAATAAATATTTTTGACAAATATTTTTTGGAAAGACAATTTAAATGGAAGAAGGCACCTGTTGCCCACTAACAGTGAAAATGAATTGAATGCAATAATAATTATTATAATAATTATAATGAATATAATAATAATAATTTAAAAAAATTAAATAATAATAGTAATAGTAATAATGATGATGATGAGAACAAAATCAGGCGAAATGGACTTTTTGGATGGAGGACGACTGCATAGACATGAAAACGATGGTGACGAAGGGAGGAGAAAGAATCTTGATTCTTGGTTCTATGAAGTGTTGATTGTTATTTTTAGTGTTGTTATTCTTTTGTTTGGGACTTTTAAGTTTTTGTTGTTTTTTATTGTTCCTTATATTCACTACCACCACCATCATCACTACCACTACCATCACCATCTCCACCACCACCACCACTACTACCATCATCATCACTACCACCACCATCACTACTACCACCACCATCACCACCACCACCACCACTACCATCATCATCACCACCACTACTATCATCATCACCACCACTACCATCATCACTACCACCACCACTACCATCATCATCACCACCACTACCATCATCACCACCACCACTACCATCATCACCACCACCACTACCATCATCATCACCACCACTACCATCACCACCACCACCACTACCATCATCACCACCACCACTACTATCATCATCACCACCACCATCGCTTTCACCACAGGAGAAAGGTATTTGTATGTTTTTTCTTGTTTTGGAAAATTGCTGTTGCTGAAGAAGCTGACAACAACAGCAACGTCCTTCCACCCCTACTACACAAGTTGTTGTTGTTGTTGTTGTTGTTGTTATTGACTACGTTCTAGTTTTCGTTGTATTGGTATTTTTCGGTAGTGTTAATGTCTTTGTTGAGGTTTTGTTTATATTTTTGTTTTGTTGTTAACGTGGTGTTCAATGCTTTTTTATCGTAGTTATGTTGGTCTTGTTGCTGTTGATGTTCATATTTTTGTTATTCTCAATGTTATTCTTATTTCAGAACCATTACAAGAACAGGGAACTCATCAGAACCAACCACAAACGCTACGATCACAGCCACAAACGCTACGACCACAGCTTCAACAGCTACAGCCACAACAGCCACAGCCACAGCAGCCTTTGCCAGACGACATCCACGTCCTCATAGCCACCAGCACCAACAACCTTCTGGTGCTCAATGGCTCGAAAATCGCATGGGTGGCTGGTCTGGCAGATGGCGCTGTGCAGCTCTATAGAGTTGGTGTGAAGTAAGAAGTAGCTGTTGTGGCTGTTGTGGCTGTTGTGGCTGTTGTGGTACTTGTAGGTTGTTTGGTAACGTAACTCCTGTTGTAAAAACTGCATTAGTTTTGTATGCCACCACCACCACCACCATCATCATCATCATCATCACCACCACCACCACCACCATCATCACTACCGCCACCGCCACCACCACTACCACCACCACCACCGCCACCATTCCACCACAGCAACAACAAAGGCAGCATTGTGACACTAGACCAAACAGGGCGCTTGAGGCACTTTTACTTGGGCACTCACCCATCGCTGCTGACGTCACAAAGTGGCGGGAAACTCGATGTGGATTACGAGAAGGTGGCCATGGAGGTGAAGGAGCTGCAGAAGGAGATAAAGAAGAAGATCAGTCTGGCCTCCCTGCTTGGTGTGCCTTCCTTCCTTCCTTCCTTCCCTCACTCCTTCTTCCTTCACTCCTCCTTCTCCCTTCACTCCTCCTTCCTTCACTCCTCCTTCCTTTACTCCTCCTTCCTCCACTCCTCCTTCCTTTACTCCTCCTTCTTCCACTCCTCTTTCTTTCACTCCTTCTTCCTTCACTCCTTCTAATGAACCATCGATGAAGTGGGTCATAGTGACCTCCAGACCACAACAACAACAACAACAGCCACCACAACAACAACAACGACAACCACTACAACAACAGCCACCACCACCACGCCACACAGAGGCCAAGGTCAAAGACTCCCCCAGCAACGACACAAGCATCTCCACCACTTTCTCCCGCCAAAAAAATAACGCTCTCTTGAGGGTTTCCAGCTCTTTGTTCTCTATCATCATCATCATCATCATCATCATCATCATCATCATCATCATCATCATCATCATCATCATCATCATCATCACCATCATCATCATCAACGTCATCATCATCATCATCATTATATTATCCAGGTGAGTTTTTCAAGCACCAAAGGATGGAGTGAGGTGGTGATCATGTTGACACCTGCATTGCATTTGCACGTAGATGAGAGCACCCACGTGTTGAGTAATACAGGTGGGGTGGTGGAAGAGGTGGGAAGGTTTCACTAATGGGGAATGTAAAGAATTAATAATTCAAACGGAGTTGTGTGCAACTTGTGGTGTTTATGTTTAGTCGATCCAATCTTATCGGCCGCCCATGCCATGGCGCTTTACATGTTTAATTATTATTGTTATAATAAACACTAGTATTATTATAGTGGCATTATATTTATTATCATAATATAATTAATTTATCGAGTGGTAGCTTGCAAGGAAAAGATCATTGTGTGTGAATAATGTTCCAATGGCGCTCACATCCTCACTGCAGCTCCGAAAGACATATACGTGGTGGTGTTTGAAATTTCAAAAAAGTTTGCGCACATCCCTGAAAAGTCTCACGTGCACGTGGTTGTGCAGGGCTGTGACGGAAAAAGTTGGTTAACTTTTCACAAAATATTGGAAACTTTGACAAATAATTTTTTAATTTTTGAAATTTTTTTTTTAATTTTCAATTTTTATAAATAATTTTAAATATTTTTCGTATAATTTTTTAAAATGAAAAAGATTTTTCAATAATTTTTACTGAAAAATTCAATTATAAAGTGTAAAAAAAGGTTTAAAGTTAAAAATAACAACATTCAGGAACGGAATTGTTGGCAAAGGAAGGTGTTTCAGTGGTCTTCGAGACGTCATCGATAAACTGTGGAGATGGAGGAAGAAGGGAGAAGATGAAGGGAAAGGAAGAGGAAGAGGAAGAAGAGGATGGTTGTGTAGTTGCGGTGCAAGTGGAGGGTTCTGTTGGCAGCCTGGCAGACTTATACCCTGGTGGCTTTGGAGGGAGGAGGAAGTTAATTCGGAAATAATGTTTTTTATGGTTTTTAACCTATTTATTCCAAAATGTTCTATTATAATATAATAAAATAAATGAAAAAAGATATCTCATCCCATATAAATTGAATTTATCATTATTATTATTATTATTATTATTATTATTATTATTATTATTATTATTATTATTATTATTATTATTATTATTATTATTATTATTATTATTATTATTATTATTATTATTATTATTATTATTATTATTATTATTATTATTATTATTATTATTATTATTATTATTATTATTATCATTATTATTATTATTATTATTATTATTATTTTTATTATTATTATTATTATTATTATTATTATTATTATGATTGATTAGAATGAGTCCATCGACTTGGTCATTGACAGAGATGGCGAGGAGGGATGGAGGCTCCTCAGACAGCATGGAGTTCAAGTCTGTTGGTGGTGCGGGAGATGGCGAAGAAGAAGAAGAAGAAGAGGAGGAGGAAGAAGAAGAAGATGAAGCTGAACGGATGGTAGTCATGATCAAAAAAAGTGCAAGTGAGTTGTTAGTTCATTTAATGTTTTCCCTTCTATTATGATCAATTTGTTCATATTTAATATTCACATATTTTTAATTAATTAACTTTATTTAATTTCATTCAATTATATTCAATAAACTTCTAGCTAATTTCTCAATAGTCAATCTTCTCATTCATTCAATCACAATTCATTCATCCATCATTCATTCATCCACCATTCATTCATCCACCATTCATTCACCCACCATTCAACCCCCCCCCCCCATTCAGCTCTAGTCCATTTCAGAAGCAAAAACTTGAGCAGTTTGTGGGGAGTGATGGATGGGTGGATGGGGAGGATGAAGGCAGCGAGGAGAGCAACAGATTTCAAGTCACATGACCACCTTCCCTTGGAACACTTCTTCAAAGTTGTTGACCGCTATGCAGAGGTGCTGGGAGTGAGTGGCTGTTTGGGTGGATAGATGTGTGATGCTGTGGTTGGCTGGTTGCTTGGTTGATTGGTTGGTTGGATGGTTGGTTGGTAGGCTGGATGGTTGTTTAGTAGGCTGGATAGTTGAATATTTGGTTGCTTGGTGAATGGTTGGTTGGTTGGTTGGTTGGTTGGTTGGTTGGTTGGTTGAATGGTTGGTTGGTTGGTTGGTTGGCTGGTTGGTTGGTTGAATGGTTGGTTGGTTGGTTGGTTGGCTGGTTGGTTGGTGTTATCGTTGGATTGTTGGTTAAGTAGTTGGCTGGATGCTTGGGTATTGAAAATCAACAACAATAACACCCACTCATTTATACATTCACCCATCCATCCATCCATTCATCTTCTCATCCATCCATCCATCCATCCATCCATCTTCTCATCCATCCATCCATCTTCTCATCTATCCATCCATCTTCTCATCCATCCATCCATCTTCTCATCCATACATCCACCATGAATCCATTCATCCATTCATCTTCTCATCCATACATCCACCATGAATCCATCCATCCATCCATCTTCTCATCCATCCATCCATCCATCCATCCATCCATCCATCCATCTTCTCATCCATACATCCACCATGAATCCATCCATCCATTCATCTTCTCATCCATCCATCCATTCATCCATCTTCTCATCCATACATCCACCATGAATCCATTCATCAATCTTCTCATAAAATACATTACAAAAAAAACACGAACATCATTATAGTGGCATCAACCCCCATCCATTCATCCATCTACTCATTCATCCACCCCATGCATCTATGCATGCATCCACCCCATTCATCAACTATGCATTTATTCATTCATTTACTCACATACATCCATGCATTCATTCATGCCTGCATCCCTGCATTCATCTATGCATGTATCCATGCATCCATCAATTCCTCCACCCCATGCATCCATTCATGCATCCACTCCATTCATGCATGCATGCATGCAGCTTTTGCAAGAGCACACGAGCGCCCAGCAGGAGGTGGAGAGGTGCACCCAACAGTACAGAGTGGTGCAGAAGGTGAGGGCGAGGAATCCTTAACTTTTCATTCGTTCCAAGGCAGCATTCTTCCTTGTTTCCAGATATTATTATTTTTAAGCTTTATAATTATTATTCGGTTTCCAAGATATAATAATATTAATTTTTATATATTAAATGCTGGTTTTTATTTGTTAGCAATGATAATTATATTTCAAATAAGTAATTAATTAATAATTAATATTTAATTATAATATTTCCAATAATTTCCAAAAAATTATAATTTTATTTTTTAAATATTTTTTAAGACCTAATTATAATTTCTATATTAATGTTCGCCTTCTCCTTCTTTCATAATCAGCGCACCTGGGGCAATCATAATTTGCAACCAGAGTGCTATAACGATTTATTCATTCATTCAATCATTCATTCACTTATTTATTCATTTATTCATTCATTCAATCATTTATTCACTCAAGCATTCATTCATTCAATCATTCGTTCAGTTATTTATTCATTCATTTATTCATTCACTCAATCATTCATTCATTCAATCATTCATTCACTTATTTATTCATTCATTATCTTCTATCATAATGATTTTTTATTATCATCCTAATCTTACTCTTCTTCCTCCTCCTCCTCCTCCTCCTCCTCCTCCTTCTCCTCCTCCTCCTCCTCCTCCTCCTCCTCCTCCTCCTCCTCCTCCTCCTCCTCCTCCTCTTCCTCCTCCTCACTACCATCAACAGATCTTACTTAGCAAGCTGAAGGACACACCAGCCTCCATCAAACAGTTCCACATCCTGCTTGAAACCACCCTCAAACTGGTCACTCCCCTTCTTCGCTTCATTCGGAAATTGCTTTTAATGTTAATTACCAAAGAAATAGCAATAAATAATCATGAAAAGTTGGTTGTACTTAAAAATAATTAATTATCATTTTGAAAGAATTATTATAAAATAATTCTTATTTGAAAATAAAACATAATATTCATTCGAATATAAAAGTGAATTCACTTTTGACCACAATTCTTTTCAGACTATGACGTTCATTGACAAGCTGCAGCAGTCGAAGAAGGAACTTTCCAAGGCCTTGTTAGACCTCTCTAACTCGTCCAAACTCCTCCTCTTCATCCTCCGCTCGTCTCTTCATCCCCATGATCTTCCCATCCTCCACTCATGCATCGATCCATCAGTCGACAATAGCATCAGCACACAGGTTTACTGCTACTCCAAGGCTTTTTAACTCATCCATTTGTTCATTTCCATTCTCATCCATTCACCATCCATCCATTTGTTCATTTCCATTCTCATCCATTCACCATCCATCCATTTGTTCATTTCCATTCTCATCCATTCACCATCCATCCATTTGTTCATTTCCATTCTCATCCATTCACCATCCATCCATTTGTTCATTTCCATTCTCATCCATTCACCATCCATCCATTTGCTTATTTCCATTCGCATCCATTCATCATCCATTCATCCTTAAACCATTCTTTCATCAAATTATCCATTCACCCATTCACTCATCCTCCCATCCATCCTTCCTTTCACCCATCCACTCATTCACTCATCCTCCCATCCATCCTTCCTTTCACCCACTCATTCACTCATCCTCCCATCCATCCTTCCTTTCACCCACTCATTCACTCATCCTCCCATCCATCCTCCTTTCACCCACTCATTCACTCATCCTCCCATCCATCCTTCTTTTCACCCATCCACTCATTCATTCATCCTCCCATCCATCCTTCCTTTCACCCACTCATTCACTCATCCTCCCATCCATCCTCCATCTATCACAGACGTGGTTCGAGATCGTAGGCACAAATATATCCTACCTTCTCCATTGCATCTCCAATGAAGACCAGGAAACCAACACCACCAATACCACCAACAACACTACCACCAACGACACCACCAACACCACCAACGACACCACCAACACCACCATTCTTCCTTTCAAACCTTCTGAAGTCACTTTTGATTCCTTCAAGATGAACTTTCGTCTGCTGACCTCTCATCTCACCGAGGGTGGCAGACTAATGCTTACAAATTAATGGTGGAAAAGTAGTAGAAAAATGATGAAAAAGTGGTGAAAAGGAGGTGGAAAAGTGGTGAAATTAATTTTATTAGTGGAATGGTAAGAATTGGACAGAATCAGTCAACTTGAAGTTGTTGTTCACGTAGGGTAACTAAACTCCAATGAATATAACCCCTTAACTTCACTCAATTTCATCACTTTCTCTCTCTCTCTCTCTCATAATCAAATCATTAAACCTCTCCTATTTTAATCATTCTTCTATATCATTCATCCAATCTTATCACAAGTTCGCCTTCTCCCTTATAATGTAAGAGATCATAATGATTAATTCATTCATTCCATCAATGATCAGTGTTACCCATATTCCCACAAGTTCTTAATTCAACTTTTCACAAAAAATTCATACTTTTTATTATTTATTATTTATTTATTTTTCATTAAAAGGTAACAGTTGTTTTTCTTATCATCCGCCAGGACATTATTATATACACATTATATAATACATGGTCTCATCTTATCAAAGCATTTGTATAACACAATATAGGAATTTATAGACCAAAAATTCCACAACCTGACATCTAAAAATGTCCACAATTTGAACTATAAATTGCCTTTGAATTGAATTTTCAGAATATTCATAAATTAAAATCAAAATAAGCAACATTTTCGAAGTTAACCAAAAATATCAAATATTTGAAGGTTGAAATTATAAAATACCCAAAGTTGAGAGTTTTACCGCCCTATGAACCACTTATCAATGTTCAGAAGTAAAAAAGCCAATGTTCCTGCCGCTGAGAAAAAGGTTGGTTAGAGTGTATGTGGATATAATACAATACAGACTATATGGAAATGTAATACAATACACATTGTATGTGAATACAAAACAACAAAAAGTTTAATGTGGCCTCAACGCCACAAACTTTCGAGATAACAATATGGAGAGGACGTAAGATGATTTTCTTCTCTCATTTAGAAAATTCCACTCAATATATTTTTCGCAATGCATTGTAACATTTGCAACGTCTGACAGGATTTCTAAGCTAATCTAATCAAATCTAATTTTGAAGCGTTTTTCATCATTTAGTTCTAAGACGTTCAAGAATTCAAACATTGATTAACACAAGAAGTGGCAGGTTCTTTAAAATTTTTCTATCTTCTCGATCGTTTAAAATGTTTTGTACCATATCCAGTGTCTTCCTGGCTTTGTTTCGATGAAGACTATGGAAAATAATTATATAACAGTTTCTTAGAACCATTATTCACCTCTCAAATGTTTTTTGAATTTTTGAAGTTTCATTTTAAAATGTTTTTCAAACCCACCATCATAATTATTTTTCAAGCTTTATAATTGAAAATTGGTTTCGACCATTTAAAATGTTCAAATAATATAATTTAGAATTTAAGTTGGGTCGTTTTGTTTTTATTTGCCAGCAAAACTCATGAAAGTCGTGTCAAACGAATCTTTAAAAGGTTTTGAGTTCCAGAGTGGTGGTGAAAAATAAAAAATACAACAAAAAATGCAACAACCATCGAGTTTCGTAAAAAGTTGAGAAATAGTTTATGGAAAATTTTCATTTTGTGACTTAAAAAAGGTTCCAAGGGTTTTCAAAGCGTGTAGGACTGAGCTGGGTTCAAATAGTTTGTCTTCTTCGAAAAACATTTGTAACAAGTTGGCAAAGTAAAAACTGACTAATGAAAATGACGCCAAAACTTTGAGATAAACGTGCCTTATATGGAGGGAATAATATTTAAAGGTGTTAAATATAATGAAATAAATAATTCAATTCATTGTAGGCTGGAAAGAAAAGGTCTGTTGCGTGTAATGTATATATAATTAAAAACCAGACCAGCTGGTTAACAATTACATTGGAATGATTTGAATTTGCAACTTGAGCTGGTAAGAAAATGGAGGATGGGTGGATGAGTGGATAGTAGATGGAAGAAGAGGATGAAGGGCGGGTGATGGATGAATGAAGGATGAAGGAGGGATGGGTGAAGGATGGTTGGAGGATGTAGGGTGGATTGGAGGATGGATGCATGAGTGAAAGATGGGTGAAAAACGAAGGTTAGAAGGTTAAGAGGAGATGAGGATTGAGCGAAGAAAAGAGGATAGAAGGTATGTGTTTATATCATATTATTTTTTATTTATTATGAAATTATTTCAAAATAATCAGATGCCGTTTTGAAAAAAAAAAATTTTCTCATTAAAATTGCAACCGAAACTTTGGAAAAAATGAATTTTTCTCCACTTTTTTCAAGTGTTTTCAGCAAAGAAATCATGATAAGACATCAGGGGTTGCGTAATTGAAAAGATGCAGTGATGGGCGATCGTAAAGGTTCATAAAAATGAAATAAAAAGTGGAAACCGGAAGTAGATTTGAAACGAAAAATATTCAAGTTTTTCAATATTTCAATGTAATTCAGGAAAAATATTACCAAAAAAGCAAATGAAGTTATATAAAAATATTTTAAAACTCAGCGCTATACGAAGAAACAACGTGTAACGCATGGAGACTCGATACAGCTAGTGCAAACGTATGAACATTGGAAACAATATATTTGAAAAATTAAAAATAAAAAGATTTTGTAAAGATTTCAAAGTATTCAAAAAGTCAGTTCGGTGAATATTAAAAAATATATTAATAAAATTATTTTTCAGTGATTTTGAAAATATGAAACGAAGATGACTGTTCAACAATTTATGAAGGTTGGGTAGACCTTAGGTGAGGTGACTTAATGCACAAGAGGCGCTTAATTTATGAAGCAGACGCTCACGAGCTCACCCTGAAGTGAGTTCCGAATGTGTTTTGGAGCTCTGAGGGACCAACTGACGAATACTTGTTGTTACCATTCCTTGCTGCAATCCCTTCACCCACAAATCCCTTCTCATTTCACCCACAAATCCCTTCTCATTTCACCCACAAAGTACTTCAAACCACTTTCAAATCACCTCCGTCCTCAAAGAACCACCATCCACCCAAGCCACCTCAAAACATCCACTTTCAAAACCCTCAAAGAACCACCATCCACCCAAGCCACCTCAAAACATCCACTTTCAAAACCCTCAAAGAACCACCATCCACCCAAGCCACCTCAAAACATCCAATTTCAAAACCCTCAAAGAACCACCATCCACCCAAGCCACCTCAAAACATCCACTTTCAAAACCCTCAAAGAACCACCATCCACCCAAGCCACCTCAAAACATCCAATTTCAAAACCCTCAAAGTCCTTCATTTCCTTCCAATTTTTTTTTATTTTTCAATTTTTTCTTCTTCCACTTTTTTCCTCCCTTCCACTCTTTCCTGCTCATATCTCTCAAAGGCCTCTTGTAGACTTTTTTTTCCTTGGCACAAAATGCCTGTGATGTTAAAGATGTAGGAGCATTTCTTTCCTGATACCTTCTTCAAGATCATCTTCTCGTAGTAGTATCTGTGGAAGGTGGTGGTGATGGTTTGAAATTGGTGGTGGTGTGGTGGTGGTGTGGTGATGTGGTGATGGGTTGAATTGGTGGTGGTGTGGTGGTGTGGTGGTGTGGTGATGGGTTGAATTAGTGGTGGTGTGGTGGTGGTGATGGTTTAAACCTAGTGGTGGTTTGTGTTAATAACTTCTAAAGTAACAACCAACACCCATTCTTCGACCCTACCAACTCACACCACCCACAAACATAATCCCTTTCAGCCACCTACCCCCTCAAACACCCCTCAGTCCATCCACATGAAACCTCCCACAGACCCCACAAACACCCACCCACCAACGCCCACCCACCAACACCCTCTCACCAACACCCACCAACACCCTCTCACCAACACCCACCAACACCCACCAACACCCACCAACACCCACCCACCAACAGACACCCACCCACCAATACCCACCCACCAACGCCCACCCACTAACACCCACCCCTGAACACCCACCCACCAACACCCACCAACCAACACCCACCCACCAACACCCACTCACCTCATAGCTCGGCCCATTTTTGCGAAGTTCATTTTTTGTCTCCTCTTCCTCTTGCCCCACTTCCGTGCAACATTTTCCGGGTCCACCATTTTAAATTCTCCTTCCTCCCCCTCCCACACTATGACGTCATCGTTAGCACTTAGCACTTGGGTTCGCCAGCAACTCCAGCAGAAACTGCCACAGCTGCACGTGTGGTGAGCCTGGATGGTGGAGTCAGTGAGATCAATTCATTTTGTATTCATTTTGTATTCATTTTGGTTTTGTATTCATTTTGTATTCATTTTGTATTCATTTTGTTTTGTATTCATTTTTTTTTGTATTCATTTTGTATTCATTTTGTTTTTGTATTCATTTTGTATTCATTTTGTTTTTGTATTCATTTTGTTTATTTATTCATTTTTTGTATTAATTTTCTTCCCGTATTAATGTATTTTGTAGTATTTTTTTTGTATCATTTCTTTTTAAATTTGTTTTTCATTTAACTTTATTTTTCAATTATTTTTTAAAATAAAGTTAAATCTTTTCAATCAAATACAACCAACCCTCACCCCCCATCCACCCACCTTTCCACCCACCCACCCCTCACCCACCTTCTCACCCACCCACCCCTACCCTCCCACCTTTCACCCACCCACCTTTCACACTCCCATCTTTCCACCCACCCCCCACCCACCTCGATTGAGACTTCCCAAATGGTTCAAAACACCCTTCAGTCTCCCCTTTACATTCACTTTGGTGACATCAAAAGGTGCCACAAGGCGGTGGTGGGGGGGTTGGGGATAAAGGAGAGGATGGGTGGGGAAGATGGCGTCGGAGTTTTTATGGGGGCTTGAAGGCTTGGGGTATTTTTGGTGGTCAGAAGTGATGAGTTTGGTTGTGGGTTTGGGTGGTTTGATGAGTGGAAGCCCGCTTCGCTCCTTGAGGTCGAAAGAGTTTCCGAGGAAAGTGTAGTTGAGGTTGTTGTTTGTGATGTTGTTGATGTTGAGGTTGTTGAGGTTGTTGTTGTTTGTGATGTTG
>OX387256.1:200450-227950 GCA_947562095.1 Branchellion lobata | reverse complement strand
AGTCCTCCTCTCCCTCTTCCTCCTCCTCCTCCTCCTCTTCCTCCTCCTCCTCCTCCTCCTCCTCCTCCTCCTCCTCCTCCTCCTCTTCTTCCTCCTCCTCCTCCTCCTCCTCCTCCTCCTCCTCCTCCTCCTCCTCCTCCTCCTCCTCCTCCTCCTCCTCCTCCTCCTCCTCCTCCTCTTCCTCCTCCTCATCCTCCTCCTCCTCCTCCTCCTCCTCCTCCTCCTCCTCCTCCTCCTCCTCCTCCTCCTCCTCCTCCTCCTCCTCCTCCTCCTCCTCTTGGCGCCCATGAAGAAGGTTAAGTTGCATCATCATGGTAGTAATGCCGAGTTGCTATTTTTCTTTAACAAACAAAACAACTGAAACAACAACAATAACATGATTTGTTGTTGTTGCTTTTCTGTTTCAATTGTTTTTGTTGTTAACACAGAAACTCAGGAGCGACTACCTAGACAATACAACCATCGTTTGTTGCCAGCTTATTATTCTTTAATTCTTTTTATCCAAATTTCACATTTTTTATTTTATTTTTTTTATTTTTAATTTCATATTTAATCATTTTTTAATACAATTGTTTCCTCCAGCCGAAATGTTCCTTTCCCACATTTTGAGAGATTATTTAGCGAATTAAACAGGTCAAAATATCTTAGATCAGTGCAAACAAGATAAAAATTATAAACCTGGTCGGAAATTCAATTCGAATTTTTTAATTAACAAGAAACACTTTTTGAAAGTGTTATTAAGCGCTATAAAATTGTTTTGCTTGGATTATGTTGAAGTACTGAAATTCATTGAAAGTTCATAAAGTAGGTAATATTTAAAAGAAACATTATTGTATCTATAAGACAAGGGTAAACTTGAATACAAATGATAAGCTTGTTCAATCTTGAGAGCTGATGCTATGGTGAAGGGACGGAAAAGCGGACCAGTTGCCAGCAAGAAGTCAAATGTTTGCATGTTTGAAGGAAAAGAGAAGATTCGGAGAAACTGTTGCAAAGAAGAGCTTGAAGGTGAGCTCACAACTGATTTGTTGTTATGTTCGAGGGCTCTTCTTTTTGAAAACAAAAAAAAAAAAAAAATTAAAAAATTAAAGGAAAAAAAATGAAATAACAAAGTGAAATGATGTTTTGGGCTCACGTTTTGCAGGAAGTCTTGAAGCGGTCGTCATTCACAACTTGAGCATTTGCCATGCAAAACAATGCTGGAATCGGAACAGAAGTGAACTAAAGATTGTAGCGACAGCCATTTGAGGCCAAGGATTGATGTGAGGATGAAAATGAGGTTTCAGGTTGAGATTGGGGTGGGATGAAGATAAGAGTTTCAAGAAGTAGTGAGATGGGATGAGGATTAAAAGTAAGATGGAATTAGAAGCAGAATGAGATTAGAAGTAGGATAGAATAGGATTAGGATGGAATAAGATTAGGATGGGGAAGGATAAGGATGGGCTAGGATAAGGATGGGGTAGGATAAGGATGAGGTAGGATTAGGATGGGGTAGGATTAGGATGGGCTAGGATTAGGATGGGCTAGGATTAGGATGGGCTAGGATTAGGATGGGCTAGGATTAGGAAGGGGTAGGATAAGGATGGGCTAGGATTAGGATGGGGTAGGATTAGGATGGGCTAGGATTAGGATGGGCTAGGATTAGGATGGGCTAGGATTAGGATGGGCTAGGATTAGGAAGGGGTAGGATTAGGATGGGCTAGGATTAGGATGGGGTAGGATTAGGATGGGCTAGGATTAGGATGGGCTAGGATTAGGAAGGTGTAGGATTAGGATGGGGTAGGATTAGGATGGGCTAGGATTAGAAAGGGGTAGGATTAGGATGGGCTAGGATTAGGATGGGCTAGGATTAGAAAGGGGTAGAATTAGGATGGGATTAGGATCAGGGTGGGGTAGGATTAGGGTGAGAATGGAAGTGAGGATTGGTGGCAGAAAAGCTCTGGAACCTTCGAAGTTTTCAGTCTTGAGCTCCTTCGAGCCTTTTATATAGGCGGATTGGCAGATATAAGTAGCAACTGGTGAATATATGAATACCTAATTACCTTCCAGTGTCCTAAGTGTTAAACAGAATACGGCCTCATTCGAAACAAGAACGGTTCTCACACACACTCACATCCCTTTGACGTGTTGACTCTCAACATTGCCTGTCTCCTCATTGGCATCCATAATTGCTCAGAGGGAATAAGTCTCAGTATAAACAACTTCACCCCCCAATATTGACACATAAACCCATACGCATGCAGACTCACGCACACACGTAGGAGCTGATTGTTCTTACACAATTTCTGACTAATTACAGGACTTCTCTCATCATCTTCGTCGTCATATTCTTCGTCCTAATCATCATCTTTCTCATCGTCGTCATCATCATCTTCGTCGTCGTCGTCATCATCATCATCATCATCATCTTCTTCTTCTTCTTCTTTTTCTTCTTCTTCTTCTTCTTCTTCTTCTTCTTCTTCTTCTTCTTCTTCTTCTTCTTCTTCTTCTTCTTCTTCTTCTTCTTCTTCTTCTTCTTCTTCTTCTTCTTCTTCTTCTTCTTCTTCTTCTTCTTCTTCTTCTTCTTCTTCTTCTTCTTCTTCTTCTTCTTCTTCTTCTTCTTCTTCTTCTTCTTCTTCTTCTTCTTCTTCTTCTTCTTCTTCTTCTTCTTCTTCTTCTTTTTCTTCTTCTTTTTCTTCTTCTTCTTCTTCTTCTTCATCGTCGTAGTTGTTGTCGCAATCATTATTTTTCATCTTAAAATTATTTTTTAAAATATTTTTTCATCTTCCTCATCTTTTCAATTCCTTCTATCTTCCTCATCTTTATCCTTCTTTACATCCTTTTCATCCTTCTCGTCCTTCTCATCTTCTTCATCCTCCTCATCCTCCTCATCCTCCTCATCCTTCTCATCCTTCTCATCCTTCTCATCATTCTCATCCTTCTCATCCTTCTCATCCTTCTCATCCTCCTCATCCTTCTCATCCTTTTCATCCTCCTCATCCTCCTCATCTTCCTCATCCTCCTCATCCTCCTCATCCTCCTCATCCTCCTCATCTTCCTCATCCTCCTCATCCTCCTCATCCTCCTCATCCTCCTCATCTTCCTCATTATCATCTTCTTCGTCTCCCAATCAATCTGGCTCGAATTCTTCTTCGAATAACTCATTCTGATCGCCTTTCGACCATTTTTATTTATTAATGAAACTCAGAAAACTCAGAAAATCATATATATATATATATATATATATATATATATATATATATATATATATATATATATATATATATATATATATATATATATATATATATATATATATATATATATATATATATATATATATATATATATATATATATATATATATATATATATATATATATATATATATATATATATATATATATATATATATATATATATATATATATATATATATATATATATATATATATATATATATATATATATATATATATATATATATAACTATTATTTATCAAGGATACCATCTTCCAATTGTCTTCAAAGTCTGCAAAAGTGATAACTCAGAAGCGACAATTCCAGCTTATTAATATTTATTTTTTAATTATTAATATTTATTTATTAATAATTAATATTGTTTATTAAATTATTAATATTTATTTTTTAATAACTAATATTTATTATTTAATTATTAATATTTATTTATTGAAATTCCACTTTTAAAACAACTTTGGAGTTTCCAAGTAGGAAAAAATGTGCAATTGCACTTGCTGCCGCAGATTTCGTACCAATCCATCTTCGCTGATTACCAATTATATTGTGGACATTAGCATCAAATATTCAATCATGGCTCGGAAATTGTTGAGGTTTGCAAAATGAACAAAAACATTAGAAACAAGGCTGAAGCAACCACTGAATAAAACAAAAAGCAGAGTAAACACCACAATTAGTTCTACAGTCATTCAGCCTTCCTAATTGAGCCTTCCACCCATCAATTAGGGTGCTTCTAATGGCGTCTGTTGACTCAGAGCCAGCTTTCAACGTCATTATGAGCATTATTAATCGTCTGCTAGTTGGGCGTATCGTTAGAAGAGAATTGGTTTTAAAGAATTTTTAAGCAATTTGAAAGAAAATCATTTTTAATTTTTAATTAAAATCATTTTTTAATTTTTAATTAAAATCATTTTTTAATTTTTAATTAAAATTATTTTTAAGTTAAATTCGGCTTCAATCATTGTTTTTGATTGAGGATTGGTTTTCAGTTTTAAAGGTAGAACAACTTGCAAGTTTCCGTTATACTATAAACTTCCCTTCAACTTGGTGCCAATGGAATATATATATTTCTAATAATTAAATTATTCAACCATTAATTGACTTTTAAAGTTTTGAAAAACCATTACAAAATATGTTGAAATAGGTCATAAGTCAAATCGGGACTTTACTAGAAGATACAATAAAACAATCAATAACAAAAATAAATAAAAATGAATAATGAAATATAAAAAATAAAAAATAAACAAAAAAATATATTGTTCCAATAACAAAAAAATAATGATTTTAATATCAACATTTGAGTCAAAAATATATTTGTTTAATGTTTCAACAATGGGCGGGGTCAACAGCTGGACCAATCATAATGAGGCTTGTCCGACCAATCATGTCAAGGTTTGTCCGACCAATCAAGAAAGAGCCAGAAACATTCTTTTCACACACCTATTCACGATTTCTCATCCTTCGTCGCATGCTTCAGGCGAATTGATCAAGAGCCCCTAATTGACTGTTCAACCGAGTTATTGTGTAATGTCTAATTGGCCTTTTAATTGCTTCTAATTGGCCTTTTAATTGCTTCTGTGATTGATTTATTAATTAATTGACTGCCATGGTCTTTGGCCCATGAAAGTTTTAAAACCGATGAAATAATATTTATGTGTTAGTTTAGCTGCACACAAACACACACACACACATATATATATACACACACACACACACACACACACACACACACACACACACACACACACACACACACACACACACACACACAAACATACACACACACACACACACACACACACACACACACAAAAAGACATCAAGGCACACAAGAATGTCTTTGATTGCCTTCTTTGATGAGCATTATTCAAAGATGCTTTTACTGAATCTTTGTCTGGGGAGCGATAACAGCCGAGAATGGTTTTGTGGTATGTCTTTGGTGTTCTAAGATGGGTTTCTATGAAAAACCGACTTTTTATGTTACACAAGCACACCACACCACACCACACCACACCACACCACACCACACCACACCACACCACACCACACCACACCACACCACACCACACCACACCACACCACACCACACCACACCACACCACACCACACCACACCACACCACACCACACCACACCACACCACACCACACCACACCACACCACACCACACCACACCACACCGCACCACACCACACCACACCACACCACGATCGTAGAATGAAAGATATAGATGAACGCCTTACATAGAAAGTTTTCAACTCATGTAAGCGGAGTTGTGTGGTTATTGTGCACCAGCTCTCATCCCACCATCCTTCCGTCCTTCCGTCTTTCCGTCCTTCCGTCTTTCCGTCCTTCCGTCTTTCCGTCCTTCCGTTCTTCCGTCCTTCCGTCCTTCCGTCCTTCCAGAAGACTCCTCCGCCCCATCATCGCTTTTGTTTTTCTTCTTTCCATCATCATCATCATCATCATCATCATCATCATCATCATCATCATCATCATCATCATCATCACCATCATCATCATCATCATCATCATCATCATCCTCATCATCATCATCATCATCATCATCATCATCATCATCATCATCATCATCATCATCATCATCCTCATCATCATCATCATCATCATCATCATCATCATCATCATCATCATCGTCATCATCATCATCGTCATCATCATCATCTCCAACAACTACGAGGCGAGATAAGAGGCGTTGATTGGGGTGACTAATGGACATTCTTATTGGAATTCACTTTTACATTCCCACGCCAATTACGCACCTGCAACTGCTCTAGCGCGAAGGAATTACAATTGGTGACGAGTGATGCTTCACTTTTACACGAGTCCTTTTAATCAAAGTTCACTTTTACACAAGTCCTTTTAAGCAAAGTTCACTTTTACACAAGTCCTTTTAATCAAAGTTCACTTTTGAGCTAGTTTATATGAACTTTTAGCTTTCAAAATATGTCATTTTCGAATTTTGAATAAGTTAAGAAATAACTATTTTCATTAATTTTCTCCGATGAGATGCGAGAAACAGTTGACCAAGTTTCGAGCACTGATCCAAAAGTAAAAGTTAGTTAAGTCAGCTGAATTGTTTGAAAGAGGAGGAAAATAAATGATGGAAACATGCGCACAAGTACATTGTTTTGTCCTTGAATGCTTCGACTCAATGAATAAATGGAAACATTAAAAAAATTATTTAAAAATTTAATTTTGTAAAAATAAAAATTCTGAAATGATCGCTACATAATGATGAATTACTGGAACTCTCACGGAGTAATTTCAAACGACTCTCTGCTCGAATGCCTTGCAAAGAAGTTACAATGGGTGGCAGATTTGAAAAAAAAATGAAGAACAGCGCATGAAGGCGTACGGTGAAGGGTTTTGAGAGGAAATTAAATTTGAAGTTGTTAATATGAAAATGCATGTTTGAGAATAAGAAAAAGAAGAATTTGATTAAGACATAAAAAAGATTAGATTAATCAATGAGTCAGTTCAAAGAACGAAAAACAACAAGAATAATAATAACAAAGATAATAATTGTTATTCAGAATAATAATAATAATAACAAAGATAATAATTGTTATTCAGAATAATAATAATAATAACAAAGATAATAATTGTTATTCAGAATAATAATAATAATAATAATAATAACAGATACAAAGCGTGCTTTCCAAGGCACCTCTAGTTACTACAAGGCGGAGTAAAGCTTTCATTAAACTCTTTTAATTTTGGAAATCTCTCAGTTTTTGCTATTAGTCATATCTGCTTGCTCATTCCTTCAGCTACTAATGATTTAAAAACAATACATTTATTATTATTAATTTCATTATATAATATTAATCAATAATAAAAATATATTATTATTATTATTATTATTAGTAGTAGTAGTAGTAGTAGTAGTAGTGGTAGTAGTAGTAGTGGTAGTAGTAGTAGTAGTAGTAGTAGTAGTAGTAGTAGTAGTAGTAGTAGTAGTAGTAGTAGTAGTAGTAGTAGTAGTAGTAGTAGTAGTAGTAGTAGTAGTAGTAGTAGTAGTAATAGTAGTAGTAGTAGTAGTAGTAGTAGTAGTAGTAGTAGTAGTAGAAGTAGTAGTAGTAGTAGAAGTAGTAGTAGTAGTAGTAGTAGTAGTAGTAGTAGTAGTAGTAGTAGTAGTGGTAGTAGTAGTAGTAGTAGTAGTAGTAGTAGTAGTAGTAGTAGTAGTAGTAGTAGTAGTAGTAGTAGTAGTAGTAGTAGTAGTAGTAGTAGTAGTAGTAGTAGTAGTTGAAGCAGCCTTATTTTATTGTTGTTATGTAATTTCGACTGCGCCATTAAACCGGGAGATGATGATATTGCGCTATACATGTGAGTTTAATCTGTACCTTTGTATGAGGCAATGCAGGCAAGATAAGGGTTGAACGACACGTTTCGATAATAATAAAAAATAAAAAAACAATGATAATCATAATAAAAATAATAAAAAAACAATGATACTCATAATAATAAAAATAATAAAAAAACAATGATAATCATAATAAAAATAATAAAAAAACAATGATAATCATAATAAAAATAATAAAAAAACAATGATAATCATAATAAAAATAATAAAAAAACAATGATAATCATAATAATTAAAATAAAAAAAACACGATAATCATAATAAAAATAAAAAACCATGATAATCATAATAAAAAAATGAAAAAAAAGAAAAAGAAATGAAAATAAGAAGACTAATAACAAGGATAAATGATTAAAAAGGCTGATTGGATAATTGTTATAATAGGTGGGTGTGAGGGGTTGGCCTTACTCTTCCGAACCTAAATCGACTCAATATACATAGCCACGAGTTTCACATTAAGATTATAACGTTAATATGAATATTTCAATGTATCATACTTATATTAGTGAATAATTAATCATTATTATTATTATGTATTGTTTTTCAATGATTATATTTTTAATCTCTCATCATTTATTCCAATTCATGGTAACTAATCATAATGCATGATCTTTCGAATTGATTGATTGAGGAGTGGATGAGTGATTGAAGAGTGGATGAGTGATTGAGGAGTGGAAGAGTGATTGAGGAGTGGATGAGTGATTGAGGAGTGGATGAGTGATTGAGGAGTGGATGAGTGATTGAGGAGTGGATGAGTGATTGAGGAGTGGATGAGTGATTGAGGAGTGGATGAGTGATTGAGAAGTGGAAGAGTGATTGAGGAGTGGATGAGTGATTGAGGAGTGGATGAGTGATTGAGGAGTGGATGAGTGATTGAGGAGTGGATGAGTGAGAAGATGAAGTGAGAAACATTGCATGGAGTAATTAAAATTACAACACATTTGATTATAACGGTAATAATAAAAACGATGAAGATTAATGATAATAAAATAATAATTATTATTAATTTAATAAAAACAACAGAACGATACTTTCAATAGAAAGAAACATCTTTTGTAAATTCAGAACAATTGTAAAATAATAATGAAGCTATTATTAGAAGAATGGTCTACTTTTTGGCTTATTGTGTGTATATATGTATGCAATGTGATACTTTCATAGCGTCAGTATGAAATGAATGAATGTACAACTTGTTATAGCGCATAGTTCGCAAAGTAGGTGGCCTCAAAGACGCTATACGCGTTTGTAGCTTCGTTTTGTGGTGACAATTTGACGAAGTATTTAAAAAACTGAAATTATTTATAAAAGTGAGCGGGATTGACCCACTTAACATCACATATTTATGTTTAACTAGGGCGCCACCTAGCGCTCTCTTTCTGGGTCACGCTAGGAGGGTTTTTATTTTTAATTGAAAAGTTGAATGTGAAAATGCAGATTTGCATAATTTATCGGATTGAAAAGCTTTTGATGTGATTGCTTTTTTGAGTTGGGAAAAAACGGAAAAAAAAAAACAGATTGGATTTTTTGCAAAACTTCAAAGTAGTGTGATCAAACGTAACCGGAAAAATTGGAAATTAAGCGCAATTTTTTTTTAAAAACATCAAAAAAAATGAACGTGATTTGAAAATAAAATGTTTTGCGAAGGAAAAAAATGAAATGAGTGCAACCACGTAAAAAACAAAAAGATTTGTTGTCATTTTTAACCTTCAAAAGATCCAACAGGTGAAACGCATCGCTAATTTTTAAAGGAATAAGGAACTTCTGATTCAATCATTTGCTTATTAAATAATAATAATAATAATAACAATAACAATAATAATAATAATAATAATAATGAAAAAATTAAAAATAATAATATTCTGTATGAACTTGATAATAAATTCATGAATACTGTATGGATGAGTTTTGCAAGCACTAAAGCCAAAAAACTCAATATGTGTATAAAAAAAAACTTTAAGAGAAATTAAAAAATGTCAGCGCGATGTGGAGTGAACTAGACCTTTTGAATAGTTTTTCAAATAATTTTTATGCGAAAAACAGCAAAACATTGAAAGTTTTGTTTACGCTTTTGAATTATTGCCTAGGAGTTGAAAAAAACTAAATCAGGGAAAAATGACAAGTATTTTGAAAACTGAGAATTATTTTGAAAAACTGAGAATTATTTTGAAAGCTTGTATGTAGCAAGTCAAAAATAATTTAAGGTGATATTGCCACGAGAGTATTGAGTATTGTAAGTTGTAAACAAGAAAACAAAACTGAAAAAAAGGAAAATTGAAAAAAAAAACAAAAAAACAAGAAACAAGAGAATAAAACGAAATAAATGTCATTGAAAGTTATAGAGAAGAATAAACAGATACAAAACAATAAAGGTTTAAAAGTAAACTTAGTCATGATCCTCAAACGACGAAAAGACGATAAGTGAAAAAAAAAGTTAAGAAGTTTGAGTGAAAAAATATTTTTGAAAGAAAAAAAATAAATTGAAGTGAAGGAGGAAATTTAAAAGTGAAGGAGGAATTTAAAAGTGGAGGAGGAAGGAATTTAAAAGTGAAAGAGGAAGGAATTTAAAAGTGAAGAAAGGAATTTAAAAGTGAAGGAGGAAGGAATTTAAAAGTGAACATGTAGAATACGTTATTTCTATAGAGCGAGACTGAAAAATGTTTCAAACAGAAGGATGTATGTGTGTTTGACTGTGTGCGTGTTTATCTGTGTGAATGTTTGTGCGTGTTTATCTGTGTGAATGTGTGTGAGTGTTTATCTGTGTGAATGTGTGTGCGTGTTTATCTGTGTGAATGTTTGTGCGTGTTTATGTGTGAATGTGTGTGAATGTGCAAATGCATAAAGTACATAACTCGAAAGGGTAAATGTGTGCCATTCGACATCGCAGTAACTACCACTATTATAAATTCGACTACACATACAAAAGATAATATATTAAGCAGAGTGATGATTGGTATGACTTCAGATTTCAGACTTCAAACTTCAAACTTCAGATCTCAGATCTCAGCCTTCAGATCTCAGACTTCAGACCAGGCAAACTGCGTTAAAGATTGCTTTAAAGACTACAAACCCCAACCACCTTAGACCTCCCAGGCTACCTTGAATGTCTTAGCGAACACCAAGTCACCACAAGAAACATTATCTTCCGCTCAAGCCGCCAGTTCAGTAATGTCCCTTCTTAAGCTCCACTGGATTTCATCACCAACACAACATCACCCAAGCAACATCCGTAACCCCATAACAGGCCCACTGTGAAAATTGCCATCGATACACCATGCCACCACCTCAACCACCAAAGCACCACCTCACGTGACAATCACCACACAACACCACACCGTGGCTCTTATATTTTAATCTACCATACTATTTCACGCCATCAAACTTGAACCACGCCACACCACGCCACACCAGCGCTTAGAAGTGGCCATGCACGTGATCAAAGGCTTTTTCCTTCACCAGTTCCCTGTAGTCCCTGGCCTTAATGCCTTCCAACTCCAAACGCTTCAGAATTGGCCTGTAAACGTCCTGAGACATCGGCAACACGACTCCCTTTTGCTGGATCTCGCCTGGTGGAGGAGGAGGGGAGGAGATGGTGGGGAGAAGAAAGATTATAATGGTGATGATGGTGGTGGAGGAGAGGGGGGATGGTGGGAAGGAAGATTATAATGGTGATGGTGGTGGTGGAGGGGGGGGGGGGGATGGTGGGAAGGAAGATTATAATGGTGATGATGGTGGTGGAGGAGGAGGGGGATGCTGGGAAGGAAGATTATAAAAATCATCTATTCATCCGTGACATTCATTCCTTCATTCCATCAATCCATCAATCCATCCCTTCTCACCCACCTTCCAGAACCATCTTAGCGGCAATGGCGGTGGGGTAGCCGACAGTGGCAGCCATGGCTGAGTACTTGCCTGGGAGAATTATTCAAAATTTAAATTTTAAAATTAATTTTGAAAAAGTGTTTGACAGAAATTATTTTAAACAAATCAAATAAAAAATTAAAAAATATATAAAAAAATAAAATAAAATAATGAATAATAAATAATAAAATAAAAAATAATAAATAATAAAATTATTTGTAGAATGAAGACTATGAAACAATTTAAACTGACAAAGACTTGGAATTATTGAAGAAATTTGAAAGAAAAAAAAACAAATATGAACATTAGAAACAATAATATAACAATGTGAAAAAAAAGAATAAGTTATAAAAAAAACAAAAAAATAAAAAACAAAGAATTTAAAGAGGGGAGCGACCAGGACTGCCATAGATAACAAAGTCCACATTCTCCCTCTCCTCGCTGCGGTCAGGCCACTGGATTCCTATGGTGTGCCTCATGATCAGAACATCTGTTTCGTCTGGTGCTGTAGGGGGGGGGGGGTTGAGTGAGGTGGGTTGAGGGGGAGTGGGTTGAGTGGGGGTGAATTGAGTGGGGTGGGTTGAACAAGAGAGTGGAAAACTGAATGTGGAAGAAAGTAGATGTAACAAATACAAGCAAGCGCATGCAAACATATAGTCAGCCACATGTGGGTTGACAAACAACCACATGCAAGAAGACAAACAACCATACACAAGCAGACAAACAAAAATTCGCAAGCAGACAAGCAACCATATGTGAGGGTGTTGGCGAGGTAGTAGGACAGTGTGTCGAGAGGGGAGCCCTTGTTCGCCAGCGGTTGCTCGTCGTCAAGGAGGCCCAGACTGGTGAGGATGGTGGTTGTTGTTCGTTCCCTCCCTTCTAACCACCCAATCATCCATCTCCCTCCACCCTTTCATCTCCTCCCTTCTAACCACCCAATCATCCATCTCCCTCCACCCTTTCATCCCCTCCCTTCTAACCACCCAATCATCCATCTCCCTCCACCCTTTCATTCCCTCCCTTCTAACCACTCAATCATCCATCTCCCTCCACCCTTTCATCCCCTCCCTTTTAACCACCCAATCATCCATCTCCCTTCTAACCACCCAATCATCCATCTCCCTCCACCCTTCTTTCAAACCTATTCGGTATCTCCCCTATCACCCCAACCCCCCTCCACCTCCACCCAACCTCCCCTTCAACTCCATTCAACCCCCCTCCACCTCCACCCAACCTCCCCTTCAACTCCATTCAACCCCCCTCCACCTCCACCCAACCCCCCTCCACATCCACCCAACCCCCCTTCACCTCCATCCAGCCCCCCTCCACCTCCACCCAACCCCCCTTCTCCGGCTACCATTCATCCTCCCCTCTCACCCACCCATCCAGGATAGCAGGGGTAGCTTGGTCGTTGGTGGTCTCGGCCAGGAAGTCCCTGAGAGAGTCAGTGAGGATGGTGGCCTCCTTGCCCACCCTCTCACACAAGAGCTTTTTCTGAAGGCGGTGGAGGAGCGACTTCAGTCGAAGTTTGAGAAATAAAACTTGAAAATAAATGAAACAAAAATACCACCCAACTGACCTAACACCCAATCCTACCACCCAACCCCCCATTCGACCACCCAACCAATCCTCCCATTTCACCCACTAATCCACCCCCATTTCACCCACCAATCCATCCCCCATTCCACTCCCCCACCCACCCAGGTGAGTTGGGGGGCTCCAGGATGGAGGATCTGCAGGGGGTTGGGGTCAATCAGCCTCAATTTCTGCAACATTTTCAAAGCCTTCGAGAAGCCTCTGTACCTTAAGGTGCCTGAGAGGGGAGGAGGAAGAGAAGGAGGAGGAGGAGGAAGAGGAGGAGGAAGAGGAAGAGGAGGAGGAGGAGGAGGAGGAGGAAGAGGAGGAGGAAGAAAAGGAGGAAGAGGAGGAGGAAGAAGAGGAGGAAGAGGAGGAGTATGGGGATGATGAGGAAGAGAAAGGTGATGGATTTAATGTTGTGGAGGTGTTTGTAACACTGTGAATGACAACAACTATCACAGTAAGCAGAAAAAATAAAAAAAATTATTGTTGCAATGATAAGAATACAAATTATAATAATAATAATTGTCATTATTATTATTATTATTATGATTATGAGAGATATTTATTTTTGATTGTTATTTTTGTTATTTCAACGACCTCTGAGCATAGTGTGCACTTCCGGGATGTTGTAGAGGTCTTTGTAGATGAGAGAGTTCCTGTGGGGTGGGGGAGTGGAATGAGAAGATAAAAAAATTAAAAAAAAAAGAAAAGAAAAAATAAGAAGAAAAACAAAATTTGATGAATAAAAAAATAAATAAAATAAATGAAAAAAAAATAATAAAAGTGAAAATTTTAAAAAATATAAAAAAAAGAAGATAAAAATGAAAAAAAAAAAAATAATAAACAAACCTGTTAGGAAATCCTTCCAGGTTGAAGCCAGGCAGGAAGTCCAGTTCCCTCACCTCCTTCTTCAACAGGTCTCCTCCCGCTGCCACGTCTATCACCTGAGTGGGTGGAGGGAGGGAGGTGTTGGTGAATGGGGGGGAGGGAGGGGGGGAGAGAGGTGTGGGTGGGGGAAGAGGAGGGAGGGAGGTGTGGGTGGGTGGTGGGAAGAGAGGTTTGAGTGGGTGGTGGGAAGGGAGGTTTGAGTGGGTGGTGGGGAAGGAGGTTTGAGTGGGTGGTGGGGAGGGAGGTTTGAGTGGGTGGTGGGGAGGGAAGTTTGAGTGGGTGGTGGGGAAGGAGGTTTGAGTGGGTGGTGGGAAGGGAGTTGTTGGGTTGGGAGTTTGATGGGTGGGGGTTGGTTGCATCCACACATCAATCGATCTACCATGCATCCATCCATGCATCCAGCCTAGAATCACCCTCCGCACCCGCCTTATTATTGAGCAGGTATTTAGCTTCAGAGAGGGTGTTCAAAAGAACCCCCCTGGGACTCCAGTTGAACTTGTATCTGTTGGGTGGGAGGGTCGGAGAGATAGTGGAGGAGGGGGGGGGAGAGGGTGGTGGTGGTTTGGTGAAAGGGATGACAGGTTGTGATCTCATCACTATCATGCTCATCACCACCACCACAACCATTATCATTCTCATTCTTATCCTCTTCCTCTTCCTCTTCTTCTTCCTCCTGCTCCTCCTGCTCCTCGTCCTCCTCCTCCTCCTCCTCCTCCTCCTCACCTGAGAGGATTGTTAGAGAACTCAGGAGCAGGCAGGCCTCCGCACCACGACTCGAAAGAGAGGATCTGTGGAAAAAGGGTACTACTAACTACTACTAACCATTAATCATCATCATCATCATCATCATCACCATCATCATCATCATCATCATCATCACCATCATCATCATCATCATCATCATCATCATCATCATCATCTTCTTCTTCTTCTTTTTCTTCCTCTTCATCCTCCTCATATCTTGCACACCAACCTTTCCTCCGTGAGCTTTGACTTCATCGAAACATTCCATTGCCAACATGTGGTCAATGCCTGAGATGGTGATGATGATGATGATGATTACGATGATGATGGTGATGATGAGGACGATGGTGATGATGATGATGATTACGATGGTGATGAGGATGATGATGATGATGATGATGACTCACCAGGATCAACTCCAACTTCATTGACGATTGAGATGTCGGCTCTTTTGGCGCTGTAAAAAAGTAGGTGTGTGTGAACATCACCAACAACCAGCCACCACCACCAACTACCCCCCACAACCACCCAACCTCCCCCCCTCCACCCCACAACCTCCCACCCCCACATACGCTTCATGCAACTCCATCATGGCGGGAGAGTTGTAGCTAGCAGTGACGAGGTTCTTGTGGTGTTTGATGCAGTGGCGTGCTACTTCGGGGTGGTAGGTGTTTGGGAGGAGGCTGTGGGGGGGAGGGGTGTAGAGGGGGAGGGGGTTGAAGAGAGGGGAGGGGGTGAAGAGGAGGAGGAGGGGGGTTGAAGAGGAGGGGGAGGGGGGTTGAAAAAAGGGGGGGAGGGGGATAGTGAAGAGGCTTATGTGGAGAGAAATGAGAATTAAAAATAATTGGAAGAGGAATAAGTGGAAAAAATCAATTTAAAACCACCCACCCACAATTCACTCACCCCCTTCTCCCCCCCCCCCCCCCACCACTATCATCATCACCACCACAACTCACTCACCCCCCCCTCCCCACCACTATCATCATCACCACCACAACTCACTCACCCCCTCCCCCCCCCCACCACTATCATCATCACCACCACAACCACCACCACCTCCCCCGCCCCCACCACCACCCACCTGATGACCAAGTCATGTGACTTAATCATGGTGTCGAGTTCATGGGGGTTCTTGATGACGTCATGGATGGCGGGAATGGTTCGCGGGAAGTCTCTAACCAAGCCGTCCAACTGGGACTTTACGCTGGAACCTTCGATTGATTAAAGAAAAATAATTAATAAATAAATTTAAAAAATAATAAATAAATAAATTAAATAAATAATAAATAAATAAATTAAAAAAATAATTAATAAATAAATTAATAAAATAATTAATAAAATAATTAATAAATTAATTTTTTTTTAAATAATAAATAATTAAAAATAAATTAATTTAAAAGAATTATTAATGGTTTTGATGGCTTATAATTGAGCAATTATGCTTATAAAGTGAATATTTTGCTATGAAGCACTCAGTGAATTGACCATCATTGGTGCGTCTTGAGGAGAATGAGGTGTGGCAGTGATGAGCGGATGTACAAGACCAAAAAACAAAAATCGAATATTGAAATAGCAAATAAAAATTTTAATAAAAAAAGTAATTAAAAAGAAGGAATAATAAGAGAAATAATAATAAAATTAATTAAAAAGAATGAATAATAAGAGAAATAATAATAAAATTAATTAAAAAGAATGAATAATAAGAGAAATAACAATAATAATAAAATTAATTTAAAAAAAGAATAATAATAATATAAAACACATGGAAGATTGTTATTTAGTGCAATGAATTCATCAAAGAGGAGGGGTGGGACGCACAAATGGTGAGGTTGATGGTGGGATCACGAGTGAGGTACTCAATAGCAGGGGCTGACACGTAACCTGCTCCCAGCACCAACACCTTCTTCAGGGCGGTCGCTGTGGAGTGGGTGGCTGCTAGCTTCTTGCTGTCGGATGGTGGATGGGTAGGTGGGTGGATGGATGGAGGGATGCATGGATGGATGGATGGATGGATGGATGGATGGAGGGATGCATGGATGCATGGATGGATGGATGGATGGAGGGATGCATGGATGAATGGATGGAGGGGATGGGAGCGAAGAAGAAACGAATGAAGAGAAGCACCTCTTGTTGTCTCTGAGCTCTTGGATGTAAGTGAAGTTGGGAGTCAGTTTTCCATTCGAGGTTATAACCGCCTATACGCAAAATAATTTTATTGAAAGTAAATTTTGAAAAAATTATTAAAAAACAAAGTAAGAAGAATTCTAATAAAAAAACTTTAAGCTTTTTTTTTAAAATATTCGAAAAAACGCATTATTTAAACAAATCCTTAATTATAAAATATAAAAAAAACTAGAAATTATTAATTTGAAAAAGAAGAAAAAAACACGACTAGTTATAAAATTTTTGAAAAAGTTTTTAAAAAGTGAAAAGTGAACTGACGTTTTTAATGCTTGGAGAAGCGTCAAAGTCCTCAAATGGAGTGGTGGCGTCTGACTTGAGCTGTGTGGTGGAAAATATTGAAAATGCGGAAGTCAAAAAGAATAATTAAAAAGTTTGAAAAAAAAAGAAAAAAAAAAATGAAAAATTTGATGTGGAAAGAAACTTGAAAAAAAAAACTTGAAAAGAAATAAAATAATAAATTGAAAACAAAAAAAACTTGAAAAGAAAGAAAATAATAAATTGAAAACAAAAAAAAAACTTGAATAATACTGAGCAAAGCATTGAGAAGGAACAAGCAAGCAAGGAGGCGTGTGTTGTGCACATTGGAAGCAAGGAGGTGTGTGTTGTATTGTGTTGTACACATTAAAAGCAAGCGGAGCACACACGATGTCTTGGATGTGTGGCATGAGCAGGTCTCCGAAGAACTGAGAAGCCTCCCTGGGAAGTTGTGCTGGCATGTTGTCGATGGAACACATCAGCACCCCGTCCCCCGAGAAGCTGGAGAAGGAGGAAGAGGAGGAGGAGAAGGAGAAGGAGGAGGAAGAGAAGGAAAGAAGAGGAGGAGGAGGAGGAGGAAAAGGAGGAGGAGGAGAAAGAGGAGGAGGAGAAGGAGGAGAAGGGGGAGGAAGAGGAGGGGGAGGAGGAGAAGGGGGAGGAGGAGGAGGGGGAGGAGGAGAAGGAGGAGAAGGAGGAGAAGGGGGAGGAGGAGGAGGGGGAGGAGGAGAAGGAGGAACAGAAGAGTTGTGTTGTATTCTATTATAATGTTTTTGTATTTTCACATTATAAAACGAAAAAACTAAAACATCCCTCCTCCCCCCAATGACACACCCACCCATCCAGTCCTCCCTCACTGACACACCCACCCATCCAGTGCTCCCTCACTGACACACCCACCCATCCAGTCCTCCCTCACTGACACACCCACCCATCCAGTCCTCCCTCACTGACACACCCACCCATCCAGTCCTCCCCCACTGACACACCCACCCATCCAGTCCTCCCCCACTGACACACCCACCCATCCAGTCCTCCCCCACTGACACACCCACCCATCCAGTCCTCCCCCAATGACACACCCACCCATCCAGTCCTCCCTCACTGACACACCCACCCATCCAGTCCTCCCTCACTGACACACCCACCCATCCAGTCCTCCCCCACTGACACACCCACCCATCCAGTCCTCCCCCAATGACACACCCACCCATCCAGTCCTCCCCCACTGACACACCCACCCATCCAGTCCTCCCCCACTGACACACCCACCCATCCAGTCCTCCCTCACTGACACACCCACCCATCCAGTCCTCCCCCACTGACACACCCACCCATCCAGTCCTCCCCCACTGACACACCCACCCATCCAGTCCTCCCCCACTGACACACCCACCCATCCAGTCCTCCCCCAATGACACACCCACCCATCCAGTGCTCCCTCACTGACACACCCACCCATCCAGTCCTCCCCCACTGACACACCCACCCATCCAGTCCTCCCCCACTGACACACCCACCCATCCAGTCCTCCCCCAATGACACACCCACCCATCCAGTGCTCCCTCACTGACACACCCACCCATCCAGTCCTCCCCCACTGACACACCCACCCATCCAGTCCTCCCCCAATGACACACCCACCCATCCAGTCCTCCCCCAATGACACACCCACCCATCCAGTCCTCCCCCACTGACACACCCACCCATCCAGTCCTCCCCCACTGACACACCCACCCATCCAGTCCTCCCTCACTGACACACCCACCCATCCAGTCCTCCCCCACTGACACACCCACCCATCCAGTCCTCCCCCAATGACACACCCACCCATCCAGTCCTCCCCCAATGACACACCCACCCATCCAGTCCTCCCCCAATGACACACCCACCCATCCAGTCCTCCCTCACTGACACACCCACCCATCCAGTCCTCTCTCACTGACACACCCACCCATCCAGTCCTCCCCCAATGACACACCCACCCATCCAGTCCTCCCCCACTGACACACCCACCCATCCAGTCCTCCCCCACTGACACACCAACCCAAGCTTCACCTACCTTTCGTAATCCACGTGTTGTTCGGCATCGTAGAGTTGGAAGGGGTGGTTGATGGTGGTGCATTCCTTCATGAACTGAATCGAACCACCTGAAAACAAATCACGTGGTGGAAGAGGGATGGATGGTGGAAGATGGATGGATGGTGGAAGATGGATGGATGGTGGAAGAGTGGTGGATGGTGAAAGATGGATGGATGGTGGAATGTGTGCAATAGAAAAATGTTTGAAGGTCTAGTGTGTGAGAAATTGAAGCGTTAAGTTGCAGTTGGCAGTTGTTGATGTAGCTATTTTAAACTTTTAAATTTCAATTTAAAAAACATAATATTATATTATAATTATCAGATAATAAATAAAATATAGATTTCAATGACACAAAATAACGATATAAAATTAATAATATAAAACAATATAATTTAATTTAAAACAAAAAAATACAATTAAATAGGATACAAAACAATACAACTAAATACAAAAAAAAACACCCAAACAAACGCAATAAAAAATAAAAAAAATAAAAATACAAACACTCAAACTGACAAACAAAAACAAGCAAATACTCAAACAAACAGACCAATACTCAAGAAAACAAACAAACAAACAAACAGACTAATACTCAAGCAGGCAAACAAACAGAGAAGCAAAGAGACAAACATACAAACCAACCAGGATCGGCAGAAATGTCGCAGATGGCGAGGAGTCGATGGGGAAGACTGGGACAGCCTTCCTTGTCTCCCAGGTGACCCTCCTTGCGCCTCAAGAGGCTCTTGGCATCGGGGATGGTGATGAGACGGGGGTGGCCTGGTGCCCAGTAGATTCCGTTGATGATGACTGAGGCGTGTGGTGCTATCTGGGTGGAGGGTGGGTAGGTTGGGTGGAAGGTGGGTGGAGTGGGTGGAAGGTGGATGGGTTGGGTGGAGGGTGGATGGGTTGGGTGGAGGGTGGATGGGTTGGGTGGAAGGTGGGTGGGTTGGGTGGAGGGTGGATGGGTTGGGTGGAGGGTGGATGGGTTGGGTGGAAGGTGGGTGGGTTGGTTGGGTAGATTGGCACAAAAGAAGAAGACAAAAGAAGAGAGAAGAGAAGAGAAGAGAAGAGAAGAAGAGAGACCTTTTGACTGAAGACGGAGGCGTAGCGGGAGGGGTGCTGGAGGTACTCCTTCTTGTTGAAGCCTTCCCCCACCTTCCTCACCAGGTTGTCCTCCATGTGCACCACGCATGCATACACCTTGTTCAGGTCTGAAGGGTTGGGTGGGGTGCTTTTATAGGGGCTTTAATTATGACTGACGAATGAGGTTTGATTTTAGGGGGTTTCTTGGGGGATTTGGGGAAGTGAGAAATGGAAGGGGGAGAAGATGGAGAAGGGGGAAGATGGGGAAGGGGGAGGAATTGAAACGGGGTGGAAGTGAGAAATGAGAGAAGAAAATGATTTCACCTTCTGCCACCATTTGCCACCTTCAACCCCACTCTCCCCCCCCCCTGTCACCACCCCCACCCACTTCCATGCTTGGCCACCTGTGGGAGATGTTCCACGTCAACATACTCGTGTGGCAGACTCCGGAATATCTCCTGGGCCCCCTGTGTGTGTGTGTGTGTGTGTGTGTGTGTGTGTGTGTGTGTGTGCGCGTGTACGAACACATATAGTTTCAGCCATTTAACCATTCACTAGATTGCAAACTTCATTCACTTACTCCCTCAGCCATTCCTCCTTCACCTGGGATACATTTCCGGTTCCTGTGAAGACGAACGTGAGTGGTCCGATGGACTTGGGCATCATACCCAAAGAGATTTCGTAACCCGCATCTCTGATGGTTGATTGGGCCATGAAACTGTTACGGTAGTTGTGGGCTGGTCCTATGTGCTGTGGAGTGGTTGGAAGGGAGAGAGGGTTGGTAAAAGTGGAAAAATAAAAAATAATTAATTAAAAAATGAATAATGAAACAAACGTTGATGATTTAAAAAACGCAAATCACCTCCCCCAACCATGAAGGGGGTGTGGTGACCAAGAGCAAGGAGGCGCAGGCCGAGACCATGGAGGATGTTGATCATGCCAGCCACCCCTGCATACTTGCCAAAGGCCACCTGCCTGCGTCCCTTGCTGTTCACCATCTTCTCGTAGTCGATCAGACGAATGTTCTGGAGGAGTGGGGTGTTGAGTGGCGGGGAAAGAAATAGCAAGTGTTGATCTTCTGCAGAAGGTTTATGACGCTTCATGGAGTTTCTATCTCCCACCCAGTTCCCCTTCCTGTCTTTTCCACCCTCCTCCTCCCATTAATCCTTCTTTCTTTGAGACACTCTCACAATTTTTCAACCACCTCCTCAACCAGCCTCCCTCCACCACCACCTCCTCAACCACCCTCCCTCCACCACCACCCCCTCAACCACCCTCCCTCCACCACCACCCCCTCAACCACCCTCCCTCCACCACCACCCCCTCACCACCCTCCCTCCACCACCATCCCCTCAACCACCCTCCCTCCACCACCATCCCCTCAACCACTTTTTCTCCACCACCCTCCCTCCACCACCACCTCCTCAACCACCCTCCCTCCACCACCACCCCCTCAACCACCCTCCCTCCACCACCACCCCCTCAACCACCCTCCCTCCACCACCACCCCCTCACCACCCTCCCTCCACCACCATCCCCTCAACCACCCTCCCTCCACCACCATCCCCTCAACCACTTTTTCTCCACCACCCTCCCTCCACCACCACCGCCCCAACCAGTCTTCCTCCTCAAACCACCTCAAAGCTTCTCTCATCCAACAATCTAAACCACTCCTTTCCTGCAATCTTCTTCCATCGAACCTCTCTTTCCCCACCAACCACCTCACCCCCCTCAACCTCCTCCCCCCCACCAACCACCTCACCCCCCTCAACTTCCTTCCCCCCACCAACCACCTCACCCCCCTCAACCTCCTCCCCCCCACCAACCACCTCACCCCCCTCAACCTCCTTCCCCCCACCAACCACCTCACCCCCCTCAACCTCCTCCCCCCCACCAACCACCTCACCCCCCTCAACTTCCTTCCCCCCACCAACCACCTCACCCCCCTCAACCTCCCTCCCCCCACCAACCACCTCACCCCCCTCAACCTCCCTCCCCCCACCAACCACCTCACCCCCTCAACCTCCCTCTCTCCACCAACCACCTCAGCCCTCTCAACCTCCCTCCCTCCACCAACCACCTCACCCCCCTCAACCTCCCTCCCTCCACCAACCACCTCACCCCCTCAACCTCCCTCCCTCCACCAACCACCTCACCCCCCTCAACCTCCCTCTCTCCACCAACCACCTCACCCCCTCAACCTCCCTCCCCCCACCAACCACCTCACCCCCCTCAACCTCCCTCTCTCCACCAACCACCTCACCCCCTCAACCTCCCTCCCCCCACCAACCACCTCACCCCCCTCAACCTTCTCCAGTATGCTGTCTAGCAAAGGCATGTTGGCCTCTTGCGCCTTGATGGTGTGTGAGAAAAAGACGTAGGTTTTCTCTGGGAGGAGTGTTTCAATGGGAACTGTTTTGACACCGATGATGACTGGAGCTTCACTTATGTCTTCTGTTATCTTTGCCCCTGCTGTTTCATACTCCTGTGATGGTAAGAATGGTAGAGTTTTGAATGAGATTGGTGGTTGTTGAAAAAGTCGTTGTAGTGTTGTGGTTGTTGAAAAAGTTGTTGTAGCGTTGTGGTTGTTGAAGAAGTTGTTGTAGTGTTGTGGTTGTTGAAGAAGTTGTTGTAGTGTTGTGGTTTTTGAAGAAGTTGTTGTAGTGTTGTGGTTGTTGAAGAAGTTGTTGTAGCGTTGTGGTTGTTGAAGAAGTTGTTGTAGTGTTGTGGTTGTTGAAGAAGTTGTTGTGGTTGTTGAAGAAGTTGTTTTGGTTGTTGAAGAAGTTGTTGTGGTGTTGAAGAAGTTGTTGTAGTGTTGTAGTGTGAGAAGGTTGTTGTGGTGTTGTAGTGTGAGAAGGTTGTTGTAGTGTTGAAAAGGTTGTTGTGGTGTTGAGAAAGTTGTTGTAGTGTTGTGGTGTTGTAAAGGTTGTTGTGAATGATGAGAAAAGGAATAATGGATGAGAGTTGGTGAATGAAGTCAACATTACTGGAGACATTTTTATGACATGAAAAAATAAAGACAAAAATTGGCCTTGTTTTGAGAGATTTTATACTCACATTCATAACTTACTTGCATAGAAAATGCTCTGCGATTGGACGGTTGCACCAGCACCTTGACCCCTTTCTTGACCAGGTTATTGACCTGATTGGGTGAGAAAGGACATCTTCGTTCCCACACAGAGTTGTCCTCCCTCCTGGTTTAAAAGTAAAATTAATATTTCTTTATATCTAAAAACTTCAATATTTAAGATTTTGCCTCTATTGAAATGAAACTCATTTCGGGACAGCAGATAGTAAAATAAATTTTTAACGAAATTCTCACCATTCAATGAATATTTGAACTAAAAAAATTGAAATTTAAAGGTTCAGTTTTTTTGATAAAATGGTGTTTTTAAATTGAAATGTTCAGGCAGCAAACCTTATGGCAAGTACTTTTTCGGCAAAATTGTGGTTGGTTCGAGAGAGTGATAAGGATGGGCTTATTGCGTTTTTGTTGATTAACCTGTTCAAAGTCACCAGCCTCATCTCACTTCTTCAACGTCTTTTGATTTGTTTTAGTTTTTGTTGACAAATGAGAGTATATCTACTTTTATTATTGAAATATAATGCATGTTTTTGAGCACCGTTTTGAAATGTTTATAACGCCAAGGTTAAGCTTGGTGAGTTTGAAGTTTTTGTACCAGATCAAATGTCACCTTTGAGAACATAGTTAATCAAATAATACGTGATATTTTATTAATAAAATTGTTCGGAAATCTTGAAGTTGTTAAGTCTTAAATGTAGTAAATTCTGAACAAGCACCATAGCCTCGCCAGACACGTTTTGCCAATTTGCAATTTTCTAAAAATTTACTTTATGACATCAATTTTGCACAGATAAAATCAAACGTTTAACAAACCTTGCAAATTTGTTATTCAAACTGAACGTCAATTTTTTGAAGATAAGAAATTTAGGCCTAAATTTGAAAGAAAGGTCGCGCAAACAGGAAAAAGCTTTAACATAAAGTGGTGTGAGAGATACGAAAGTGTGAGCTGATTGGTTACAGAATATGTAAAGTTTGAAATTAATCTCAAGTTGAAAAAACCTTTTTTAAAAAAAATAATTTTAAGGTTCTTTATTTGTCAAAAATACTATTTTTATTTCAGCGGTGGTATTAGACGATGTTTTTAATATTATCATTATTATTACACTAGCTCGGCCGTTCGTAAAATCTCTAAGGGATTCTATCAAGTTTTTCTGGCTAGTTTTCATCTAGATGTCATAATAACGGACTACGCTTTTTTAAGTATAAATTAATAATAATTAAGACAAATAAATGTAATAAATTAATCAAATCAACATACAAGTTTCTTTTAATGGTTTAAAAACTCAAAATGGGAAGGAAAAAAATCCAAATCTCACAAATAACCGACGAAAGAAACAGACAGGTAGCTTGAATGATCACCAATTAAACTTATTTTTCTACCAAATTAAAATTTAAGCAGCAGGTGAAGGTTCACCGCGGTTGCTTTGTCGATCTTAAATTCTCATTTGATACATTACTAGGTGACATTTACGAAACGGAAGTTCGGGTTGATGAAGAAGGCATATGAGTTGAGCATTTTGTGTGACTGCGAAATCGCTCTTATCGTCTTCAAGAATGACAAACTCTTCCAGTATGCGAGTACTGACATGGATAAGGTGTTACTACAGTAATTATTTCATTCTAAAGTGATTTAAAAATTATTAAATAATCTTTTTCATATTAATTATTAATTACTAGACACATCTAGTATATGTAAGCTATATGTTCATAACTACTCAAATACTAAATGAATAAAATAAAATAAAAATATATTTACAATTTCAATTTTTTATTGAATAAATATTAAAATATATTTATCAACTAAATCCACTATAGTCAAGCTTTTAGTCATGGAATTGTGTGAATGTTTCAAATGTAGAATGTTTGTCATTTTGTTTAAAATCTATCTGCAAGGTGTTGTTGAAGTACACTGAACACAGCGATCCTCATGAGAGCAGGAGCAACAAGGACATATCACAGGTGATTGTTGTTGTTGTTGTTTGTTGTTTGTTGCTGTGAGCCATTGTAGTTGTTTTTGTTGTAGCTTGTTGTAGCTACTTGCTTATTGATGTTGTTGCTTTTGCTCTAGTTGTTTTCCCATTGTTGTCGCTGTTACTGCTGTTGCTATTTCTGTTGCTTTTGTCATCATAGATTTTATTCACTCCAAATTCCTTCCAGAAAAATCTTAAGCATTATTATCATCATCAACATCATCATCATCATCATCATCACCATCATTCTCTTCATTAACACCATCACACCACACCATCAGATGTTGAAAAGGAAGGATGTGAAAGGATTATTTTATGGGGATGGTGACTGCATGCCAGAGAAGCACCTCACCAACTCCTTCCCCCACCACCACTTGTCTTCAACCTTTCACTCATATTCCCACATTTACCCTCAACCCCTCCACCCATCTTTCTCCAAGGGTTCCCTTCCTGGTGGTATTGAAGATTATGCTGACTATGACGACGAGGATTCATTGAAAAACTTTCACCATACCGCCAACACCATGGTGAAAAGTGGTGGTGGTGGTGGTGGTGGTGGTGGTGGTGGTGGTGGTGGTGGTGGTGGTGGTGGTGGTGGTGGTGGTGGTGGAGGTGGTGGTAGTGGTGGTGGTGGTGGGTGTGGTGGTGGTGGTGGTGGTGGTGGTGGTGGTGGTGGTGGTGGTGGTGGTGGTGGAGGGGGTGGTAGTGGTGGTGGTGGTGGAGGGGGTTTTAGGGATTGTGGGAAAGGTAGGAATGAAAGTGCTGGGGGTGGTAATGTCAGTGAAGAGGAAGAGAATGAGGAGGAGGATGAAGAAGATGATGAAGTTGGAATGCTCGGAGGACTTGCCAGAAATGACCATGGTCAGTTGGTGGGTTTCAACAACAAAAATAAAAGTCATGTTGATTGGAATAATATCAAAAGTAAAGTCACTAATAATAATAATAATAATAATAATAATAATAATAATAATAATAATAATAACTCAGCTGATGAAGTTCAAGTTTCAAGGTATGACGTCAAACATGAACCTGCATCTCCAGGATTCCATAAGATCAATGATATAAATAATAATAATAAAACAACTAATGATAAAAATTACATAGATACTAATAATAAGAATAATGATAATCACAGTAATAATAATAAAAATTACATAGATACTAATAATAAGAATAATGATAATCACAGTAATAATAATAAAAAAAATGACGTTGATGCCAGTTATAGCGGCTGCAGGGATGAATT
Organism: Branchellion lobata; assembly: GCA_947562095.1. Classification (NCBI taxonomy): domain Eukaryota; kingdom Metazoa; phylum Annelida; class Clitellata; order Hirudinida; family Piscicolidae; genus Branchellion; species Branchellion lobata. The sequence continues at coordinate 201,357 of OX387256.1, read as the reverse complement.
AAAGGCATATGAAGTGATAAAAAATAATACCATTAAAAATAATAATAATAATAATAATAATAAAAATACTAAAAATGATGATAATAATGATAATGATAATAATAATAATGATGATGATATTGTTTCTAATAGGAACAGCCACCTCAGTCTTCCCCTCCTATTGGTTCATTCTCCTGCAGAAGATGAACGTCATAATGAGGATACAACTAATTGCAATGAAGCCACCATCAACAATAGCGAAGGTAGTGTCTATGAAGACAGTGGTATCAACTTCACCAACAATAACAGCAGTAACTATGGCAACAGAAGCAACAACAACAAAAGCACTGCGAATCACTATGGCAACAAAATACCTGATGACCTCAGCAACCCAAGAACAACAACAACAAACAGTCTCCATAGGAGCAGCTCGTTTGCAGTCCTCAAAAGAGTTGGAGTCCATTTATTTTAATTTTTTAATTGTTATTTATTAATTAATTATTATTTATATATTTCTTTATTGAAATTGTAATCTAGATTTTTATTTAATATTTTTATGGAATTTAATCAAAGATCAAAATTAATTGATTAATTAATTCAAAATCTATCTTCAAACCCACCACAGAGTCACCCTTACTCACCGCACCCTCACAACTCTAAAGCGTCCACTAATTTTCCATCCAGCTTTCTCATGCCCATCTCCACCCAACCTCATTCGCCCATCTCCAACCACCCCCCCTCCTACCACCAAGCCCTCTCTCCCCACCAATCCTACAAGAGCTCCTATCTTTTCCCCACTTCCAGCCCTCCCCACAAGTATGACGATCACAGACTCGCAACCCTTAACTACCCCAAATTTCACCCAAAACTCGCGTCTTTACCATTGCAACAACAACTACAGCAGCAGCAATTGCAACTACAACAACAA